>ASXC01015840.1:0-16072 GCA_000411055.1 Leavenworthia alabamica | reverse complement strand
CGTATCGTCGATAGTCGACCCGTCGATCGCTCGCCTACCGCTATCCGAGTGATACTCGATCATCCGATCGTATCGCATCGAACACTCAGACACCCGCGTGTCCCTCGGCCATACAACCTCGGTCTCCCGACAATCGGTACCCGCGTATCGATCACTCTCGGACATCCGACAAAACCTTCGTCTGTTGATACCCGCGTATCGACCATCGACCAGACTATCGACACGCGATAGTCGTAATCGCGCATCCGGCTAGCCGACTACCGAGGAAACTTCCACCCGACTTCATGTTGGGTTTCGCTCCGGTGATGCTGCCGGTTTACTTCCGTTCTTGGTGACGGTATATTGTCTGGTCATGGTGCCAGTTTACTGTCTGGTCATGTTGCCAGTAATAGCCCGACTTGATGTCAGTAAAAGTTTTGTTTGAACTCCGGAGGTTAGTCATCAGATTCAGATGTTCTTTTCCTTCTAATTTATCTTGTGCTCTATTAAGTTTCTAGGATTTCGATGTAATATATCAACCTGTGTCTCCGGAAAATATTTTCGGGCCGAGGGCAACGGTATGACGGAGGTGGTCGAAACCGAAAAATTTGATAGAGATGGATCCTAGGAATAACTGATTGGAACGATGAAGATCTGAGTTAAAGGAGCACAAAACTAGAAGACACAACAGCAGAGACGTTATCGGAGAGCCGGCCAAAGTTGACGGAATTTTTCAGACGGTGGTTAGAAGTTCGTGCGACCGCCAAACAAAAAATCACGCCACGTTGCACCTCTTCAACACGTACGGGTGACATGTGTCCCATTTCGCCAAACGTGTCATCAGTAGTTGGGCCAGTTATTTGGGCAAAAATTGGTCCGTGTAAAATTTGGGTGGGATGTCTTTTAGTTTTGAAATTAAAAAATGTACGTTCAACCCAGTGGGTTTTATCAATAAAACTTTTGCCGGAAAAAAAAAAAAAAGCATGATTCAAATAATTATATTAATAGGCCCATCAAGTAGGGGTAAAACATGTTGACACGTTGGCGAAACACGTGTACAACATGCATCAGAGTTGCAACAGTGATGTGTGTTCGTCTTCAGCACCACGGGCTGCACGGATTTCACACCGGCTTTTGGAAGCGCCGTCCCAAGACCAACACTCCGAGATTCACAACTCCGTAAATTTTCACATATGGGTCTCTTTGCCGACTAGACTTCAACGAATTCAATTTATCTCCATCCACCGCTAAACCACATCTGCTATCCTTGATAGAGTCTCGGACACTTAGCTCCACAACCGTGCCACCGACCCATGACCTTCCATGTAGGTTCCAAGATTATATTACACCTTTATCTTCTCAAGATAAAAGCAAAAGATGGTCGATGTAGAGAATCTCACTGGCCGAAATTCAGATCTAGGATCACTGTCAACAAAGAGAGGGTTTATTTGCCGATATCAAGTCTGATTTCAACCAACATAAACACCATACGATAACCTGCATAAGACCAGACTTAAACCGCCATCTTCAGCGAACAAGGAACCGCAACCAGAGCGGAGAACAACCGACAATATGTCTGAAACTGTACAAAAAAAAGGAAAAAGAAATCCGGTGAGAGAAAAACTTTATTCTTATCAAAATTTCGGCGAAGTTTCACAGGAAATCATGTTTAAAATCGCCTGGAAAGAAAAACCGGTTTTAAAAATATATTTAACAATTAAAAATCAAGAACCCGTTATACTAATTATCGTCAATTCTAATGATGTATACGTAACTTATTTGCCGAATATGAACCGGAATATTTTTCAATCGGAATTTAACCAAGCTTTTAACCGTCGGTTTAAGAAACCAAAAAAAAGTCAACGTTTTAATCCGTCTCCCACCAGAGGTCGTTAACTCTCAAGTCAACCTTGTCTTCTTCCTCCTACAGCCAGGATTCTTAATAGGACGTGACCGGAGTATAATGGCTGAAGTACGATCGCGATCTCGGAGAACAGAGGAGGTACACAGATTCCTATCTGTTCTCCTTTATTTCGTTTTCGTAATTAGTTTGAAATTTGAACTAGGGTTATATTTTTACAGAGCAATTGGGCTACAATTTGCTGCTCAGCTTTCTCTTGTCTCCAGATTTATTGGGCACGTCTTATCCTCCGTAAATGGTTCAATGTTTCTTCTACTGAATCAGATTTTAGCGCCGATTCTGACGATGACTACCAAGAGATCGTCACCGGCAATCAAGGTCAGCTAAATCTCATGTCTCCGGCAATAATTAGTTCTTTTTGTGACTGAATCTAAACGTGGTTTAGCAGATTTTATCTCTGGAGTGACCAAAGATGAACATCTCAACACTGATGGTAATGTTATATCTTTGTTTGTTTCAGTTATAAAGTTTACATCAGATGAACATTATTGATATATTGAAACAAGTTTTCAGAGGGGCCTAAGCTTAAAAGACGCAATTCTGAAACTTTAAGGGTTCAGTATATAGACACTAAAGCAATCAGGTCTTTTGATTTCTCTACTTATCTTGTATCCTCAATGTTGTCTTGCTGATTGTTTCAGAAATGTATTTGGTTGATTAACTTCACCTTTAGTGACTCCTTTGTATGTGGTTTTGATGTAGCTAGAATTTGTACTGGGACTTGGAATGTTGGAGGAAGAGTTCCACCATCTGACTTGGATATTGATGATTGGCTAGATACTGTTGAACCTGCTGATATTTATGTTCTTGGGTATGTTTTTTTTTCTGAAATTTTCGTTTAACTAACATGGTGAAATCTTTCGAGTTCTGTATTCAGTTAGGTTCATTTCATTTCAGTCTTCAGGAAATTGTTCCCTTAAATGCTGGAAACATTTTCGGTATTGAGAACGACCAGCCTGCTTCTGAATGGGAGAATAAAATACGAGATGCATTAAACAAAGTACGACCTAGAAAGCTGAAAATTGTAAGTCACAGTGATCCTCCTTCTCCGTCAAAGTTTAAGCCATCAAAAGAGATCTCTTACAGTGTACACGATATCTTTGGTGAAACCAGTCATGATGCTTGGGATGTGACTTGTTCAGTGGATAAGAAACCAAACTTTGTTGAATGCACGGATAGACCGATAGTGAGCGAAGATTCACTAACTAATATAGATGTTTTGGGTTCTACTAATGACAATACATCTTGCTTGCCAATACAAGAATATCTACAGAGGCAGTTTTCATCACCAAATACACCGGACCACTCTCTCTCTGAATGGATTAATAGTGATTCCCATTGGGAAGAAAGATTTAATTGCACTGAACGAGTTGGATTGAGCTGGCCAGAGCCTCCACTGAGGCTGCTAAATCAATATGTTTCAGAAAGACATGGTTCCTTCAAGTCATTGAATCTAAGTATCATGAATCTGAGAAAACCATCGTATGTACGTATTGTAAGCAAGCAGATGGTTGGAGTGTTTCTCACCATCTGGGTTCGAAAGAGCTTGCGCAAGCACATAAGAAACCTTTGTGTGTCTACTGTTGGTGTTGGTATTATGGGCTACATTGGTAACAAGGTCTTGATTTCCTCTTAGTAGGTGCTCTTAATAATTATTCCTAGGCTAGCAATAACTTACGGTTTCTTGCGATGTTACAGGGATCAGTATCTGTGAGCATGTCAATCTATCAAACACCATTTTGTTTCTTGTGCACGCATCTGTCATCAGGGGAAAAAGATACAGATCACCAGAAAAGAAACGACGATGTACGTGAAATTCATAGAAGAACACAGTTTCCTCCTCCGCATTCATTAAATGCCAATGGGCTACCAAGAAGCATCCATGATCATGAGTACGTTATTATATCTTAGTTAATCCATTGCATTAAAAATTTCTCTTAAGTTATGAACATAACAAGATAAACCTTGTGTAGAAGAATAATCTGGCTGGGAGATCTGAACTATCGGATAAACTTGTCGTACGAGAAGACACATGAGCTTATTGCAAGAAAGGAATGGCATAGATTGGTAGAGAATGACCAGGTAAATCACAAAGTGTTTATGTTTTCAAAGTTGCATATGAAAAAGCAAACTTTTGATATTGAATATCGAAATGATGTCTTATTCTTGGTAGCTTTCAAGAGAAATGACAAAAGGGAAAGTATTTGAGGGATGGTCAGAGGGAACTTTAGGTTTTGCGCCAACATACAAATATGAAATCGATTCAGAAAATTATATTGGTGATGAACCAGAATCAGGGAAACGTAAACCAGCCTGGTATTGTCTTCTTCATTCATACATTATGATTTTTCCTTAGTAGCAACAGAAAATGATAACTTTGAAGTGAATGTGGATTGATCAGGTGTGATCGCATTATTTGGAATGGAAAGGGAATGAAGCTTTTAAGTTACAGAAGGAACGAGATTAAATTATCGGATCACCGGCCTGTTACAGCCACGTTCTTGGCTGAGGTTGAGGTTTTGTCACCACAGAAACTTCACCGTGCACTTGCACTCACATACGCTGAGATCCAAGGCCATGAAGCTTTGGCAGATGTCTAAATACATACCCTCTTGGGTCAGATTCCACTTTGTGTAGACTGATTTTACAACTTATATTGGTTTCGTATGAAGAGTGTTCATGTGAAAAACATAAGAAGATACTTGACTTGTAAATAGAACACAGACGGTGGACAAACACTGTATTTCATGTAAATACATTTTAATTCTTGATCATTTAAAACATGATAACACATTTTATATTGATGATGGGATAATAAATTGTATGAGGCTTATGTTAGCAGTATTAAGTTTATGTTAGCAGCATATGTTAGAATTATTAATTTGTATATAAATGAGAATACATTTGTTAGTTAGAGTTAATGAGAATTTGAGAACATTTTATCATTTTATCTCTCTAAACTTCTTATTCTTCATGAGTTTGTTACAGTATTAGTAAATTGATATATATATATATATATATATATATATACACTTATAATAGCATACACAAGAGAATAATTGTCTCTTCTCTTATTTTTTATAATAACTAGATTCTGTTGAAGATTGATTCAATTACATTTACTAAAAGAAAGGAAAGAGTTAGAAATTTCTTTATAATAAATTAGGGGTTTAATTTTGGGTATTAAAATAGAAATTTCAAATTTAATTTTAATGATTGGACTTGAAACTCCTATAAATTTAATTCCTACAAATTTAACTCCTTGGAGGGATAGCTTTTTTTTCCTATATATTTTGTACTCTTCTTCATTTTTAGTATCAGAGATTTTAGAGAGAAATCAAAGATTACTTAAGCAAAAATGTTCTATATTTTTTTTCTCTGTTCCGGCAACTCTGTCGTATCCAGATATTGTGTGTTGTGCAATTATATGATAGTTGTACAACAGGTTTTGTGATATACCAATATTGTGGTAGCAGAACAGCTGTATTGTGAAACAGCGCCAACATTGTGGTATCAGAGCATAGGTCTCGGTTCAAGATCAGAACGGAGGTCTTGATCTGTTTTATCCGTTAAGAAGAAGACGGAGTAAGCCATGGCAGTCAATGGAGGAAATTAACAAGCATTATTCCGTTGTTTAAGGGTGAGAAGTATCACTTACAGAGTCTTGAGATGAAGATGATTTTTAGATCTCAAGAGTGTTGGGAATTGATTTGAAGATCCATATCTGGCGATAACTGAACAACAGTTGCGGAAGAATCGCAAGAAAGACGCAAATGCGTTATTTTTCATTCAATCGACCCTTGATGAGAATACATTGTCACACATCGCAGCTGTGAGTACCTCACAAGAGGCGTGGGAAATTTTGAAACAAGAATACATGAGAGATAAAAAAATCATCATTGTAAAGTTACAAACTCTGCGTCATAACTTTGAGATAATCTTAATAAAAGAAAAAGAAACAATACAAGAGTATTTGGCGAGAGTATTAACAATTGTGAGCCAAATGAGATCCTACGGTGATTCGATTTCAAATGAAACTGTTGGAAGTAAAGTTTTAAAAATATTACTTCCAAAGTTTGAGTATGTTGTCCCCACTGAGATGAGATGATGAGTTTGTTGTTTCTTGCATGAAGATTGTCTTGGTAAAAGGTTGGAGAAGTCGGAGGAGAAAGCTTTCCAGGCGAAGGGAGAGTACTCGAGATATAAAAACCGTGGTAGAGGAAGAAGGAGATCTGTTGAATGTGGAGACTATGGACGTGGTAGAGGTCAGTCTGAGAATGCTAGTCTGTCGTATAACAAATAAGCGTCATCGTACAACAAAGATGCGCCGTACAACAAAGATACTGACAAGAGCTATATTAGTTGAATCAATCTTTAACACTCTCCTTTGATTCAAACATGCACACACCAAACTTTCTTGTAAAGTAGTCAAAACTCTAATCCCTTGAGTCAAACTTGAACACACGGAAAAGTGACGTTTATGCTTTCATACAGGTAAGGTTTGACAGTGTAAGAACTCTAATTGCTTTAAGAGCTTACATGCGTTGACTTATTTATCAATTTGATGTTAAGTCAGCATTCTTGAATGGTGAGCTGTCTAAGAGGTTTATGTTGAACAGCCTGAAATGTTCATTTTTGAAGGTAAAGAAATTTTTTTAGTTTTTGACGGAAAAATATTATTCTATAATTTTACGGTTTCTGAGAGAAAAATGTTATTCCATGATTTTATTGTTTTTAACAGAAAAATGTTATTTCGTGATTTAACGATTTTTGATGGAAAAATTTTATTCCGTGATTTTATGGTTTTTGACAAAAAAAAAATTTATTACGTGATTTTACAATTTTTGAAGGAAAAATATTATTCCGTGATTTTACGCTTTTTGACAAAAAAATTTATTCCGTGATTTTACAGTTATTGACGGAAAAATGGTATTCCGTGATTTTATAGTTTTTGACGAAAAAATGTTATTATATGATTTTACATTTTTGAACGGAAAATGTTATTCTGTGATTTTTTAGTTTTTAACGGAAAATATTTTCCATGATTTTGTAGTTTTTGACGGAAAAATGTTATTTTGTAATTTTATGGTTTCTGACGGAAAAATGGTATTCCAAGGTTTTACAAGTTTTGACTGAAAAATATTATTCCGTGATTTTAATATTTTTTGACGGAAAAATATTATTCCGTGATTTTACAGTTTTTGACGGAAAAATGTTATTTTGTGATTTACGGTTTTTGACAAAAAATGGTATTCCGTGATTTTAAGATTTTTGACGAAAAATGTCATTATGTGATTTTATTTTTTTTGACGGAAAAATGTTATTCCGTGATTTTACGGTTTTTCACGGAAAAATGTTATTTCGTGACTTTACAGTTTTTGACTTAAAAATGTTATTCCACGATTCTACAGATTTGATGAAAAATCTTATTCCATGATTTTACAGTTTCTAACAGAAAAATATTATTTCGTGGTTTTACAGTTTTTAACGGAAAAATGTTATTTCCTTATTTTACGATTTTTGATGAAAAATGTTATTCCGTAATTTTACTGTTTTTGACAGAAAAATGTTATTCCATGATTTTACGGGTTTTGACGAAAAAATATTTTTCCTTGAATTTATGGAAATTTTTTTTGACGAAAATGTTATTCTGTGATTTCACAGTTTATAACGAAATAATATTTTCCGGGATTTTCTAGTTTATGACGAAAAATATTATTCTGTGATTTTACAATTTTTGATGGAAAAATATTTACCGTAGTTTTGTAGTTTTGACAAAAATGTTATTCCGTGATTTCATAATTTTTGACAGAAAATAGTTTTCTATGTTTTTATGGTTTTTAACGAAAAAATATTATTTCGTGATTTTAGAATTATTGACAGAAAATGTTATTCAATGATTTTACGTTTTTTAACAGAAAAAATATTAATCCAAGATTTACGGTTTTGATGGAAAAATGTTATTCTGTGATTTTACTTTTTTTGATGGAAAACTATTATTCCGTGATTTTGCAGTTATTGACGAAAAATTATTATTCCGTGATTTTGCAGTTATTGATGAAAAATTATTATTCCGTGATTTATAGTTTTTGATGGAAAAATATTATTCTGTGATTTTACGGTTTTTAACAAAAAAAAATTATTCCTTGATTTTACGGTTTTTGACAAAACAAATGCAGTTCAAATTTTTGGTGGAAAATGCTATTTTGTGATTTTGGAGTTTTTGGTACAAAAAATAAATTTAAAATTTTATGAGTCGTACTAGAAAAATATTTTTTTGTGATTTTGAAATTTTCGATAAAAATATAAATCTAAAATTTGATGGAAAAATAAACAAAGATGAAAGAAAAAAAAATCAGGGCCAACCCTTTTAAACTCTGAATTAAAATGTTCAACCCTAAATAAACCCTTAGATATAAACAAAAAAATAAAGTTTAAGAGCGGACATTAATTTTCAATGTTAGGACTTATCTTGAAGTTTTAAACCTATTTTAACATCCCTAATCACAAGCTTAGTCTCTTTCAAAGTTGTTGATATGGCTTCGTCAAATATGCATTGAAGGATCTTTCAAAGCTGTTGATATTTTGGGTGTCCATAGTTAACTACAAAACAACAAATATAAAACTAAACACTAACATAGTGAACACAGAAACATGTAAAATGCACAACATTAATCAACTTCCTCAGCATAGAGGTTAAAATGTTAATTAGACCTGTTAAGAACTATACCGGATCCATATCCGAAAAACGGATCTAGATCCGGATTCAGATATTTATATCATGAATCCGACAGATCCAGATACTACTTTTTCGAAAGGATATCATGGAAGGGTGTTATAGATATTTTACTGAATAAGTTATTTTCTAATTTAATTAAAATTGTATTAAGATCTAATTGAAGAAACAATGGCAATTTTGTCCAAATAATCAGATTTGATGGTGTTAGAATTTTTTTATTGATTATAGTAGTGAAATTTATATATATAAATAATTAAATACTAAATATTAAATTTATCCAGTTATACATAATACATCATAACTGTATCCATCATAAATTTTAAGTGATTCTAAAAATATTACACTTATTTTAATATTTTTCAGCCATTACATCATTCATTTCCAATGGTAGTGTAAGATTTTTTAATATGTTGAGCAAATTTATGTTTATTTTTAAATATTTGTAATATAAAAATATAATTTTTTCAATATATAAATGATGTGATGATTCAATATTCTATCGAAACTAGAGTCGAACTCGCGGTACACCGCATATCAATTATTTAATATAAATTAATATTTATATTTGTTTATCTTTTATATAAGTTATTTGTGTATTTTTAATGTTTTTATTTTATTATTGTCTATAATTTTAAAATAGAGAAGATATATAAAAATCTAAATTAATATATTTTGTTATATATGAGTTTGTGATAATTTCATTATTTACTTATGTTGTAAAATTTAATCTTGTAAAATATGTATAATGTTTGAATTTAAATAAATTTATTTTGTGATAGATACTTGGACTTTTGTTATATTAAATTTTAATTATATAAACTATTAGATAAAGATGATATAATTTATCTATTTGGATTAAACAATATTTTTCAAATAAATTGAAATTTATTATTATATCTTAACTATCCATTTACATGATAAAATATATTTGTTATTTATTTTTATAATTAAATAATAATAAAAATACATAAACTTTAATTTAAAAAATATTAAAATGATGATATAAATTAGTAACCGCAAATAAATATATATTGAAATTATATATATTAAATATGAAAACTTATTAGATTTTATTTTCTGAAAATAAAAACAAAACATCAATAAGTTTTATAAATAAATTTACAAAATAATTATGTGAATTATTTTAGCTATAACCATAATTAAATATGCTAAATTGAACATAAAATTTTATATTGACAATTTTATTTTGATATTTCCAAAATATTTATCAAAACTTTTATTTTAAAAATAAAATAAACTATGAATAAAAACCTAAACTAAAAATAATTAGAATAATAGTATACGTTTAAATATCAAAGATTTTTTATTTAAAATCAATACACATTTGTTGTTAATATTAATCATGCACATAATACTCGCCGGATCGGGTTTAGATAAAATCTGATCGAGGTCGGGTTTTGACATCTCACTATAATTTTATGCAATAATTTTGTTTTTCAGGTCGAATTCGGTACACTTTGAGTTTAAAATTTCAAATCTGCTAAAAACTTAAAATAAATAGATACCCAGAAATTACGGTCAAATAAATGTAATAAAATGGCCTTAATGCTATCATAATTTTGACATGATTTAAATTTATATATTTAATCAAATAAAATTCTGTAAAAATTTAGTAAAATATGTTTTTTTAATCTATGTTTCACTGTTATTTAGTAATGATATTTCATGTAATATTATAAAATATAAATGTTATTTTGATGAATATAATTTCCTAATATTAATATATATTTTTTAACTTTCTGGTTTATAATTTTTCTTAATGAAAATGTGATTAAAAAAACTTATATGGCACTTCTATCTTTCTCTAGTCTAGTGGCAACTGGCAAGTGTAACTGATGGGCTTAAGCCCATATCTTAAGCATAATCAATTAATATAGAGTTAAGCCTAAAAAAGAGGTCACTCACTTCACTTCTTTGCTTGGTCACTGATTTTGTCTTCTATCCCATTTTCCATAGTAGAAAAAATCACAAATCCCATCAAAAACCGCTTAAAACTCTCACAACACGACGAGTTGACTCAGATCAGATCACGCCACTCAGGAGCACATTAACCCACAATGGGAGGGAAGCAAGACCCGGCGAAATCAGAATCCATGAAGACGACCACCCCAGATCTACTCAACAGTAGCTTCTTCTCTCTCAAATCCCTAAAATTGAAAACAAAACAACAAGAGCTATTGATCCGTGTCTCGATCCTCGGTCTCGTCTACATCTTAGCTTTCATAGCTCGTCTCTTCAGTGTTCTCCGTTACGAATCAATGATCCATGAATTCGATCCGTATTTCAACTACCGTACAACACTTTTCCTCACCGAGAAAGGCTTCTATGAGTTCTGGAACTGGTTCGATTCCGAGAGTTGGTATCCACTAGGTCGAATCATCGGCGGTACGCTTTATCCTGGTCTTATGGTCACCGCAGCCTTAATCTATTGGACATTACGGTTTCTCCGATTCTTCGTTCATATCCGTGAGGTTTGTGTGTTAACGGCACCGTTCTTCGCCTCTAATACGACTCTCGTTGCGTACTTTTTTGGTAAAGAGATTTGGGATACAGGAGCTGGACTTGTTGCTGCTGTTCTAATCGCCATTTGTCCTGGCTACATTTCTCGCTCTGTAGCTGGTTCGTATGATAACGAAGCTGTTGCGATTTTCGCCCTTTTGTTGACATTTTATCTCTTTGTTAAGGCTGTGAATACTGGCTCATTAGCTTGGGCTCTTGGCTCTGCGTTTGGTTATTTTTATATGGTTTCAGCTTGGGGAGGATATGTGTTTATTATTAACTTAATTCCGCTTTATGTATTGGTGTTGTTGATTACGGGTAGGTACTCAATGCGGCTTTATATAGCTTATAATTGTATGTATATCTTGGGAATGTTGCTTGCTATGCAAATTCGGTTTGTTGGTTTTCAACATGTTCAATCCGGTGAGCATATGGGTGCAATGGGCGTCTTCTTGCTGATGCAGGTTTGTTTCTCTTGTTAGACTAGAGGGTACAATCTTTGTTGATCGTGTACTAACTTTGATCTGTTTGTACAGGTGTTTTACTTCCTAGACTGGGTGAAGCACGCACTTAATGATACGAAGTTGTTCCAAACCTTTTTGAAGATAACTGTGACATCTGCGATTTTGGTTGGTGGTGTTGCTTTGGGTGTTGGAACTGCGTCTGGCTATATATCTCCATGGACTGGTCGATTCTACTCATTGCTTGATCCGACTTATGCAAAGGATCACATTCCTATTATTGCATCTGTTTCTGAGCATCAACCTACAGCATGGTCTTCTTTCATGTTTGACTACCATATTCTACTCTTCCTTTTCCCTGCGGGCCTTTACTTCTGTTTCAAGCGATTGTCAGATGCTACGATATTTATTGTCATGTATGGTCTCACTAGTTTGTACTTTGCTGGTGTCATGGTTCGGCTTATTCTAGTCGCCACTCCAGCGGTTTGCCTTATCAGTGCCATAGCTGTCTCTGCCACTGTCAAGAATTTAACTTCTCTGTTAAGGTCAAAACAAAAGGTTCCCCAGACTGGTTCCACAAAAGGAGCTGGTAGTTCAAGAGCCTCTTCAAAGGTGAATCTTTAGTGTCCCTATTCTCATCAGAACTTTCATATGTTTTGGTTTTAAGTGTAAACTATCATACCACTTGCCACCTAATCTGAACTGTAGCACGCTTCTGTGGTGAAAGGTAATTTTTTCATACTTTTGTCCTATGTCCTAGCAGGTTACACTTGATCAGTCTCAACCTTTCCAGAAGAATGGTGCTATTGCTCTTCTTCTTGGTGTATTTTATTTGCTGAGTAGATATGCTATTCACTGCACCTGGGTGACATCAGAGGCATATTCATCTCCCTCAATTGTCTTAGCTGCAAGAGGAGCTCATGGGAACAGAATCATCTTTGATGATTACCGCGAGGCGTACTACTGGCTTAGGCAGAACACTCCTACTGATGCTAAGGTCATGTCGTGGTGGGACTATGGGTACCAAATCACTGCCATGGGAAACAGAACAGTCATTGTAGATAACAATACCTGGAATAACACTCATATTGCTACTGTTGGACGTGCCATGTCTTCTTACGAAGATGAGGCATATGACATCATGAGGTCACTTGATGTGAACTATGTATTGGTCGTCTTTGGTGGTGTTACTGGCTATTCTTCAGATGATATCAACAAGTAAGTCTTTTAACGTCTCGTTTATTATTGAATATGTTCATTGTTGTGTTTTAACCATACATATCACTAATTAGTAGCTTGTTAAACATATATGTTTTTCTTCGTTTAAAATTTTTGACTTATTTGATGTATAGATTTATTGATCATATGTAATTGTGGATTAGGTTCTTGTGGATGGTGAGAATTGGAGGTGGAGTATTCCCAGTGATCAAGGAACCTGATTACCTTGTGAATGGTGAATTTCGTGTAGACAAGGGTGCATCGCCAAAGATGCTGAACTGTCTCATGTAAGTTTCATCCTCCTTTAGCAAAAAAAAAAAGAGCTGAAAGGATGCAATTCATCATATATGTGTTTTTTGCATATAGGTACAAGTTATGCTATTACAGGTTTGGTGAGCTGACCACCGAATATGGCAAGCCAACTGGGTATGTCAAACACTTGGACTTGCATTTGCATTTTGAAGATAATTTACTTTTCGATATGATGAAATAAAGTTAAAGAGTGTTGAAATGATTGGCAGGTATGATAGAGCAAGAGGGGTGGAGATAGGGAACAAAGACATCAAACTGGAACACTTAGAGGAAGCCTTCACAACATCCAATTGGATCGTCCGTATTTATAGAGTCAAACCTCCCACGAACAGGTTTTGACCCTCTCACAAAGTTGGTTTTAGATAGTTGATAGTTTTGAGAGAAGAACGATGAACTTTCGGATTCTGTTGGATTTGGTTTTATCTTTATGAACAGACCATTCTTGTAGCTTCTTGCAACCTATTTGTCGTGGTTTGTTTCTTATTTTAAACAGGTTCTGATATCTTGATCGAGGCCAAACTAAGTATACATGAATCTTAAAATGACTAGAGGCGAAATAAAAATTAACCACTGATTTAGATAGAGAGCGCTTCCCATATGCCATCTTCCCAGAAATCTGATTTTGGAGAATTAGGCATACGATGGAGCGCTATTCTATTTAGTTCTTTTCTTTTAATTTCAAATCCCAAACATCTCTGCTTTTCTTTTTCATTTTCAATATATCTTTATTTTTAATACAAAAATTGATAAAAAACTAAAAACCCATTAACTTTATTATTATTAACAAAATAACCATAATTATTCAACCTACCAACTTTAAAATTAACTTAAACCCGTTAACTCAAAAACTTTAAATTAAAAAAATAAAATAAATTCAATTCTTTAATTTTTCACTCTCTCTCCTCTCTTCTTCTTCTCACCTAAAACCTAAAAATCTACTTTTTATTTTTCAATGTCACTCACCTAAAATTAATCATTAATTTCTATTATATAATCAATTATCTTAAATTTTGAGAATTAAATTATGAATTAGAGTTATGTGTTAGCTTTTGAGAGAAATTTTAAAGAAAATGAAGATTAGAAGAAGTTTAAACTCACCATTAGAAACAAACTTAGGTTTATGTAATTAACCTATAAAAACTTTATTTTTTTTTTGTTTTAGAAAACTCGAAATTAGTATATATGGTATTGTTGTTGTTATTAAACGACATTAGTGATCATGTAAAGAGAATCGAACAAATTTGTGTCGGTAAAAACAAGTCAAAGCCCATAATTATATAACTGAATACTACTGATACAACTAAGAATTAAACATAACACTAATACATCTGATACAACTTGTAATTTATGAGCATATAGACATATTTTAAGTGTATTAGGTAATGTGAACGTGAATGATATACGTTTGGTAGAAAAAGATTAAGTTAATAATTTAGAATGGGAAGATCATTTACAAATTCTATTTCTCAAACAATAGAGAGTTTATGGTGAAAATGACCAATCCAATGGTGAAAGAGATCAATCCAAGATTAATGAGTAGAAAATAGAGGTGAAATTTTCTTAGTATGTACAAAGTACTTTTCTCTAATAATAGAGACTTATGTTGTTTGTTAACTTATATTTATATATTTATGTGGTATTATGTTGAAATTTTGTGTTTAAAAATTTATGTGTGTTTAAAAACTTATCTGGTATTATATTGAATTTATGCGTTTAAAAAAAAATAGTAAGTATTTAAATAGATACAACTGGCACAACTGAATTACTGGAAAAATAAAAAACAAATTGTTATAAATAGATACATAAAATAATATTACAGTTTTGCTCCCAGAAATAATATTATAGAAAAATAAATTGTTGACACAGTTAGCTGTAACAATAATATTACAGTTTTGCCACCAGAAAATAACACATAGTTGTATTACAGTTATGACTCATATGATTTTTGCACATAGTTATATTTTGACCATTTTTGATGATTTTCAGTTATATTGTGTTTTGTTACAATTTATAATAGTTGGATCTTAATTATTATGTTTCATAAGTATGTTTCAAAGATATCTACATCAAAATATTTGTGAAAAATATAGTTTAACTTATTTTTAATTAAAATGACTATATAGTTTAGAGAATGTTCATGTCTTTGTATAGTTGATTTAACAAATAAGTTACTTAATATTTTTTTTCATAATTTTTACCTCATGTTATCAAATCTACATTTGACTTATTAGTTATGATCGTATCAATTAAACAAACTATTTTAATTCATTTTATAACATTACAAAATCTAGTTATACTGACTCAAAACTAAATTCATATCATCTTCCCATTCTAAATTGGTAATTTGATCTTTTTCTACCAATTTGTATCACCAATTTATGAGTACATCAATCATAAATTTTTAAATATAAGTTAACAAACAACATAAGTATCATAAACAACATAAGTCCCCATTGTTAGAAAAACATATTTTGTACATACTAATAAAGTTTCACCTCTTTTTTTTCTCTCATTGGTTTTGAATTGGTGATGTGCTAAGTTTTAAACCTTAGGAAAACTGCAAGTGCACAGCCTATACAGTAGTACAAAGGGTATCGAATCCACACGGAAAACAATGGCTACACAATGATTCGTTAAGTTTAAAGGCTAAGCTAAAACAGAATATGTTTAATAGGTGTGTTCTGCATCAAACTCAAATGCTATTAACAAAAACGATTAGAAACAGAATGAGAAAACACTAGGCACTAGGGACTTGGATATAGGTTTCCGGAACTGAACTATTCAGGTTCATTTCTAAACCGCATCAGACTCAAACAAAACAGACTCGCCATACTACTTCCGCAGCTATGGTAACTAATGACATAGAATCCGAGCATCTAAACTTCCGTTTGATCACGGCTAGACTAGTCACGCACTAAGCAA
>KE158818.1:3209-14216 GCA_000411055.1 Leavenworthia alabamica | reverse complement strand
TATATATATATATATATATATATATATAATAAGCAAATTTTGAAGAACAAAAATGTATAAGAGCTAAAGCAATGTGTATAATATTATTGCATTTATTTTTGGACAATTATTTTAAATACCATTAAATCTATTTTTTCCACAAAAATCATTAATTTAATTTAAAACAAAAATATCATTTAATAATTTACTTAAATTATACATTAAATTATATTTTGGATAAATTACATAAACTCTAAACAATAAATAGTAAAGTCAAACACAAAATACTCAACATTAATCTTAAATACTAAACTGTAATCTGTTGAAAAAAAAAATCAAACTGTAATCTCTAAATCAAAATTTTAAACTCTAAACAATAAATATTAAGCTCAAATAATAAATACTCAACTCCAACTTTAAATTAAGAATTCAATTTTTAATAAAAATTGAATTAACATCTAATTAAAAAGCTTTGTCTAATAAATTAAAATTGATGGGTAAAAAAAAATTTATTTATCAGTTTTTTTTAGATTTATTAGTTACAAGCACGTAACATAGCATATTCCTTAGGCAACCCCTGATACAATAATGTTTTGTAGATTGTTTAGTAACAGTTATCATTTACTCATTTATCCCCAAATTTTGTAAACATATAATTGAGTAAATCAACGAATAAAAATATTAATGTATTTATTTAGTCACATCTCTTAAGTTTCAAGTAGTTGACACGACTCAAGGTTTATCAGCCTACTCCTCAGCTATCTGGTAATACAACTTGTTATTTGATATATTAATCAAATCATTAATAGTTGCCCAAAAAAATTCAAATATTTAGTAAATAATTTTAGTCTACTCACAATATTTTCTAGTTGGCCTAAATTATGAACATTATTCCGAATAATAACCAAATGAAAATAATTTCATGTTTCAAATGAATCAATACCACTTGACTATTAAGAGCTTACCTATTCTAGTATATATAATAACGGTTTGTGTAAGAATTATGAAGCAATCACCTTTGTTAAATTTAATATAGTGTTGAATCTATAAAAAAATATTGTTTATTTTCCTCTATAGCTCAAACATTTTCATTAGCTCTAATTTGAAAGTTTCTTTTGATCGACTTAGCTTAATTGTTTTTATTTATTTTCGATAATGTATGTAGGACCATGTGAATTGCTACAATACATAATATATGGAGAAAAAGCCAAATTACAATTTGGTGTTTGACATCAAAATAATTGAAAAGATGTAAGAAGAAACAAAGAGTGGAACATGAAGGCCGCAGGTGCTGTGGGGGCCCGAGAGAGGACACATGGCCATCGTTAGCTTTACTCTCGTGACTTGTTTTTTTTTCTCTTAAGATATGGAAAACGACAAAACCAAGTAATCAATTCCATAAGGACCATAGCACTTATGTCGGTATTTTGTATGACATTTTCCAAAATATTTGTTGTCTCATAGTATTTTTTATAGAACCTATAGCCTAGCTATCCACGATACCTACTAATCTCCAATTATATAAACAAATTAGTAAACGTAATTGTTACCAAACGCATATCACTCTATATATACATTGAGACAACAATTTAAACGTTTTCGAATTTCAACTTTATATTCTCAAAACTGAATGTAGAACAATTTAAACGTGCTTATAATTTGGGTTAAAACTCTGTTGTCGAAAAAATAATTAATTAATCTAGCCCTTCAAATTTTATCTTAAATTTTTTACCTTTTTGATTTACTAAACATCATCAACTATCAGATTCAATATAATTCAACATATTGAGTTAAAATGATTGATAGTGTTTCAAACCTCTATGCCTCTATCATGATTATGTTGTCATGGTGACTCTTGGTCATGTTGATGTTCCGGTTCATGATAAGAACATGGTCATGTATGTCATAAATGCTCTCAACGCCAAATTTAACAACATAATCAACGTGTTTAAGCATTGTTAAATCATGAGCCCACAACAATGAACAATGCTTCTAGACAAAACAAAAAGATTATTGTCTAAAGACCAAATTCAACTCATATGGATCTTTGTAAAAACTAGTAAAACTACAACAATTGTTTTATTATGGTGTAATATTTAATGTTATATTTGCTTGCATTACTTTCACCATGTATTCAATTTTTTAAAGTTTTTATAAAACAAAGGTTTTACAATTTTTAACGTTTTATTTCTAAGTTTCCGTTTCAGATTCCATGTACCTTAAGTTTTTCCATATTTAACTTTCATTATTTTGTTTTTTTTCATCTGAATATTAGAAAATTAAACGATACAAAACCCACATTTTTTAATATTCTAGTATTTAAAAACAGCAGAAACAAGATTTTTTCCAAAACAAAGCCCTATGAAAAAGATAACATAAAATTGAAATTATAACCAAAACAAACCAAACACCACTAAATATATTTTTTAATTTAAAATATGATTAATACATTAAAATATGGAAATAAAAAATATAATAATACAAGCAAGTACAATTGATGATATAAAGTAACCATGGTTAATTCAAGAAACCTGAAAGGCTGAAATAAAATAAACTATATTAACTAACCATAGTTAATCTCCTCTAGTTAAAGATCTTGGAAGCTTTTGATATTGCTTTTTCTATATATTTAACAACAATTGAAACTAAACATTTTCAGATTCCATTTAAAAAACTTCATCTTTCTATTAAATCTCTGTTGATCGTTTCTCATAGCTTAACTCTACAGGTTCCTAGTTTTCTCTCTTCTCCTTAGATTTTTTTTTTTTCAATTTTTAGTTTTGATTGATCCCAGAAACAGGTTTATAGTTTTGATTCATGTTTAAAGCATAAAGACTTCAATTTTTTTCATATTTAGTTAATAAATTTGCATCCATTAGATATGTTGATCTGTGTTCATTGGTTTAGGATCAAGTATTTGTATTTATGAGGTTTTGATTTAAAATAGTATCTATGGAGCTAATTGAACAAAGGTTCTTGAAACCCTTTTGGTTTCTTAACAAAGCTTTCTGCTTTGGTTTTGATTTGATAAGCTTTAGAGTTATGTCTTGTCTGGATCATATAAGACCTCTCCAACATGAATTTAGTCTTTTGTTGAGAGCCTTGTTCTACTGTGTACTTAAGAGCCCATTTTTGTGTGTGTTTTACAGATCACACTGTTGCGGCTTTACGAGAAATACATATTGTATTGAAGATGGGTCTATCAAGTCTTCCTAGTCCATCAGAAGGAATGTTATGTGTTATATTAGTTAACACAGCATTATCAATCTCTATGTTCAAAGGCATAGTTCAATCAGTTCTTCAAGTAGTAGGAATCCGTCTTTCGCCATCGCCTTCCTCAGTAGCTGCTACTGCATCATCTTTAGAGAATCCAACTACAACAGAGTCTTTTGATTTCCGGGTTTGTCAACAAGAGAGTTTCCTTGAGGAATTCAGGAACAAGACTTCAACACTAAGGTTTGAGAGCTTATGCAAGTGCAAGAAACAAAAGGATAATGAATGTTCGGTATGTTTATCTATATTTGAAGAAGACTCAGAGATCAATAAGCTAAAATGTGGTCATTTGTTTCACAAGGCGTGTTTGGAGAAATGGATAGACTATTGGAACATTACTTGTCCATTGTGTAGGACTCCTCTTGTAGAAGACCATCAGCTTTCTTCTACTGTTTAGGGTTTAGGTTTTAGGGTTTGGATGAATTAGATTGCGTCGTGGTTTGATTCTCATACAGATTTAGACCGGAGATGTAATAATCTGATGTACATATCCTGTGAGTTATATATACGCTTGTGTAATGAAGCTCTTGTTTGAACATAGTCCTGATAAGTATATTTGTATGTGTGTGTTGGACAAGTGATTAAGAGTTTATGACAGGTATAAGACTATGTATAAGCTGTTACGTTATTCAAAAAATGTAATATTGGGTTCGGTTTTTAAGAGTTACATTTTTCTAACACAAGGAAAAACAAAAATATATAAAAAAGTGCAATAAAGAGTTATTTGGAATCTGGGTGAGCTGGTGAAAACTCCAGGTTTCAGGGCATAAATTATTTATCTGATTTCAATGCGTAAATTCATAGAAGCTTTTAGAAAAGAGTATTTAATAAAATAAGTAAAGCAATAACCAAAATAGAGAACAGATTCAATGTAAGATATAAAAAGATGGGATAAGAATGGCCTACACCATTTTTATATGTTACGTGTCGCCCATTTTGTAACGTTTGTTTTATTAGAATAACTAAAATGTGTTTACATGCATCACAAAGACTATGAATGTCCAAAAACATGAAAAAATGTCAATAGTTTAGTGTTGTAGTTCGTCCGACTGCGACATCTTAGACCAATATTTTTTTTTGAAAGATACTTTTTTGACAATGTACTTTTTACCGAAACACTTGAAAATACCATACCATATATACAAACAAAACCAACAAAATGTCAAGTGTTACTTAAATGAGACATCATCTTCAACTTTGTGATTGCAACACTTTGGAAATGCAACGACAAAGTCTTAGTAACCGAGGATACCCAAATCCAACATCAACCATTGCAGATTCTATCTCCTTCTTTTGTTTCAACACAACACCTTCTCTTTCTGTGCTTGAAACTTCTAGTAACTCATAAGGAACTATGTCACCAGGATACTTCCCACTATTTACGATTAACAGAAACACAGCACAGTTTCATTATCTAAAAGTCTTTAGAAAAACTTTTCTATAGTTATAGAGCTGTGCATATATATTACTTACTGGATCAAACATGCCACATCGAAAATCACAATTACTTTTCTGGAGTTTTTGCAATCCATAAAGGTCATACGCAAATGAAGCTGATCCGCTGTAATCAAAAGAAGACACTTGTGTTCATACCTTCATTAAAGGACATGCATGTAGTAGTAGTACCACCAAAAGTGAAGAGACAGAACTAAATTGGTCGGTCACCTGAAGGAGACACGAAGTTTCCATGGACCAAGTTTGGTATATTCATTTGAGCTAACTGAAATTCCTCAGCCACATCTAATAGATTATGTAGGAGCAAACTTGTTTTCTGCATTCTCAGATTAAAACGAGACAAACTTCAGAGGTCTAAGCACAAAGAGAAAGTGATTCTTCTATAGGAACTTACAAATACTTAAGAGAAAGCGAACATTACTCCTGCCACAAAATATTCAACAAACTTACCTAATAAGCTATGATAGTATTAAGAGAACCATATCACCAAAGTTAAATAATGAAAGAAAGAAACACACTTGTGTAATCTCTAACAAGATACTGGAACCACCAATATACTTCCGGGAGTCTTCCACGTTAAACAAAGAGTTAAACGCAATCGAAACACTCATCTCTGGGATATGCTGAAGAACAATGCCTTGATTAGAAACCCAAGGAATATGATGTATTAATGTAAGATAGGAAGCGTGTGCCTTGTTTACTTTACCCTTACCTTAGTGAATGTCTCGCTCAAACTGTTTGAAACTACTATACATGAAGGATGGCCAGGCTTTAATGTTATTCTGTATATCCAAAAAAAACTTTTCATCAAATTCAATAGTGCTCATGTATATGCAGTAAAAAGTAGGAAACAGATTCCTTAGAAAAAGTTTTAGAAAGATAAAAACCAATAGGACCAACCTTTGTTTAAATAAGCCACTATAGTTTAGAGCAATGATCTGACAATCATTCCATTCCCCCATACTGTCAATTTTCCAGACCTGCGGACAGCAGAAGCGTAATTCAAGTAATAACAAATAAAACATTGTTTTAGATCCCTACGTCTATAGAAATAAATAAGAGAGTAGATACCAGAATATCTTGACGTATAGATCTGTAACTCATTCTCTTTTTTAAATTATCTTCCAAAATCATAATAGTGTCTGCATTTTCCAGTTCTTCTGTCATCGTGTTACAAGTTGGAAAACATTGAATCAAGTTCTTGATGTTTGAGTCCAATACTTTGATCTCCTGTATTATCTCTGTTCCTTTGTTAGTAGTAACCTAGGAAAATGTTGACAGATAACAAGTTCACTAAATACTTAGATTAAAACAAGGATACAATAACTCAAAAGACAAGAAAATAACATAAGTGTAAGTACATATAAGAGAGAGCATAAAGCATAACAAGCATCTATTATCTACAAAAGTATCATAAGACCCTAGGGGAAAGTACATTACATCTAAGATGTAAACAAAAGAAATTTTCTGCTAGCAGCATAAAAAAAACTCATCATTCTGTAAAAAGTTTAATGTCTATCCAAAAACATTCTGAGCCTGTGAAAGTGTTAAAGCGTCTTGCTTATAGACAATTGGACGCACCAACATAATCCTGTAATGGGTAATTCAAGCTGGTCTAGTTACCTCATCAGGTTGCTGAGGATTTAATAAGCCAGTAGAACATAAGCCATGTTGATGTTGAAACTTCTCGAAATTCAACCTCAATATTTCAGATGTTTGTACACCGGTTGTCACTGTTTGAAATTTTTTCTGTATGCCAAAAGTGAAACTTGATCAAGTAATGAGGATCAATAGAAAGTTGGAAAAAAGAGGAACAAGTAATAACCATCATAATCTCTTTCTTGAGGTGCAGCAGCTCAAGTTTGGCCTTTTCAAATGCTAACTTGCAGAGTAATGATATACTATCAGCACGTCTGCAATAAAACTCACAACAAATGTTATACATTTGGCACTAAATTGTTCTGAAGAATATATAAAGATAGTGCAGGGAGAACCTCTTTGTCTTAGCCCCACTCAAGTGGTCACATACTTTCTACAGTTAGAACAAGATCATCAGTATACATATACGCAGCAAAAATGATAGCAAAATCTTTCTTATAGGTAGACCTGAGATTGAATTTGTTGACAAAGGATCTCACACAAATGAACCTTCTTCATGTGTGTTAATATATCTTCCAGCTTGCATATCTGCACTCTTGGAACATCAGTAGTGAAACTATAAAGCTAAAAGGGTAAGAGTCTCAGTAACCAGATTGTGTTTCTAAAGAAAGAAATAAAATACCAGTCTTGAGTTCAGCTTATCAGCCAATGGAGCAAGCATTTGCTTGATTTCTACTGACACTTCTCCTGAAATCTGCAAGGCAGTGGAAATAGTAACTTATTTGTATGAACAAAAGTGGAACTTAAATCCAATAATATAACAGGTTTATCAACAGTACTTACTTCTACCCAATGCAGTAGTTTTCCGGGAACTGCGAGGCAATTGTTAGCACCGAAGTTTCCATCAGGGTGGTTCATCTCTGGATTTGAAATAGACTGTCCACTTTTCCCGACTTTGGGACTAAACTTTCTAACGGTACAATCAACATATTTTGCTTTCCTTTTCAATCTGGATGATCCCTGCAAAATACACTTCAGAAATCAGGCTCAACAATAAAATGTATCATTAGATCTTGTCAGATAGCTCTGAGAGATGATAGTTCTTCTTCAGCAATCTGAAAAAAATCTAAGTGCACTTCTCAACATAAATCTGACTCAAAACATTCAATCTGAAAAGTGGGTTTATATAAAAGAATGTTCTGGTTCAGCTGTTAGTGTAAGGCCAACTTTGCAACCATCTCAGTCTTCTCAGAGATCAACAAGATCTATTCACGTCCAGAAACGGATCATATATTCTATTTGGCCCGTGGAAAGACAGTTCTTCAAAACATGTACATGTCTAAAATTATACCTTAGCATGTAAAGCCTCATTCTTGCTTCTATCAACAGATGAAGAGCCAGATGTACCCGGAAGGTTTACTGTAACTACAGTAGGAAAGTCTCCAGTTGAAATCACTTCTGTTTCACAATGGACTTTCAAGTGATTATTATCATTCAGAAGGAAGTGGGCTGCACTGATGTTGGTTCTGTTTTGATTTTTGTTCAGCACACTGTCTTTCTCTTTTTGTTGAGCAGAGCCATTCAAGAAACCTGTCTCACTAAGTAATACGCCAGATTCTGCAAGCAGTGAATCCACTTTTTCAGATAATGTATTCACAGAATGATTAGTAGCACATTCATTGGTCACATTTCCATCCCCAGTTTCAGAATTGTTGATGGCTTTAGTTTGCTGCTCTTGATCATGAAGAGTAACAAAATTCTTCAACGCTGATGTTGTCGCATTTGACGAATTTTCTAGAGATGACGCAAACTTCTCAGGGGTCTTAACTGTCTGATTTCTTTGCTGTTGGTTGAATAGTGAACCTTCCATCTCAGAGTTAGTATTATCTTCTGGACTTCTGTGTGGAAACACATCGCTAATATCAGCAGCAGGGCTCAAAGGACCACAACTCTGTTCAACTGGTATGCCATTCATTTCAGAAACAGTTGTTCTATTATCATTAACAATGTTGATAGCAGGGCTCAGTGCCCCATGACTGCGTTGATCTGGTATCCCTTTCTTTTCAGAAATCGGTGTTCTATTATCATGTTCAGATAATAAATCCTCCAAATTAGTAATGGGTATGTCTGCATGCTTGTCCCCCAGGACACTAACTTTCCTGCCAATAGTTGATGGGGTAGTCATAGAACGGTATCCGGATAACTGAAGCTTTGATTTCTCAATTCTCTGAGAAAGAGCAGAACCAGGGGATGGTGGAATCAATCCAAGTCGGGATTTGCTTTTCTGAATGGTTGACAAGCTCTCAATTAGTGCCCGAGTTTCCCTGCTCATAAAGTTTCCACCCAGTTTAGGGGAAGGAGTAACACCAGCAAAAGACTGGGGGAATCTACCAACCAAAGACACACTTTGCCTTCTAACAGGTGATGAAGAAGAAGAAGCCTCTTTTGTGTAACGTTGGCTTCCTGATTCCTGCAGCACGATTTGAGGGTGACAGCCAGAACCTGAAGGTGACAGCATTTTATAAGCATCACTGCTATCTATACCATGTGAGTGTTGATAAGCTTGACCAAAAGGAATGTATCCAATTTGGGGGGAAGAGGAAAAATCAGGGAGGGGGGATCTCGCTTGCACATCTATAGAAGCAGGAACCAAATCCATGTTTTCATCTTCCAATAGAGCTGCTAATGTAGGTGATATATACCCATAATCATATTTTAGAGAATTTTCACCCACAATACTCATTTCATTTGAATCTCTTCCACCACTTCCTTTATCAACAGGTAAAGGAGATTTTGGGAATATCTTCTTAGGCATTGTTAACATCATTGCACTTCCTGTATCAGATCTAGAGGTAACTTCTGTTGGTGTTTTTTCTTCTCTTGAAACATGACTACTCGTGGGTGTCCTCACATCTCCAGACTCTGACCTTGCAAGACTTCTGAAATGCATTGAAAATGCTGTAGAGTCCATAGTAATATCATGGCGTTCTTCAGAGATAGTTGCATCTGATAATCTTCCAGGATTGATAAAATGTGAAGACACAGGACCGAAGAAATTATCTTCTGATTCACAAAACAAACAAAAAATTGGGTAAAAGCTGAGAACATTTGCAAGATTCAAATTACTGTAAATGCAAAAGCTTACCGTCATCATCACCATCACTTCTAGCAGAACCAATAGTGCTACCTCCTGAAGAGGGTGAATTTTTTGGTCTTAAGAATGATTTCTCGACTATAACTTCACCTTCTTCATCTCCTTCTGTGTCTTCACGGTCAGATAATTCTCCGAAAAACCTAATTACTTTGTCCTCTGACTCTGATGTATCAGTTTGTTCACCGTTTTTTGGCTTTGAAGGGGATGAGTTGGGAGGAGTCTCGTAATCTTCGTCTCGGTTAAAAATGTGGACGGAAGTAATTTCTCTGTCAGCGAAGCTCACTCGTCGGAGCCGTTTTCGGCGCTGTGCTATACTCTCTTCGTCTGTTCCGGCTGTGTTGTTCATCGGATCTTCTGGCTTTTCCGACGCCATGTGTACAGAGGATTTTGGGGATGTTTCAAATTTTAGGGTTTGGAATTTGAATCATTATCGGCAAAATAATATTGTGCTGTAAATGCTGACATTTAAAAAGGTTTTTCCCCATACTTTTTTTCTTTAAATTTCTTATATTAATTACGAGTTATATCAATATCGGTATTCGGAAGAGAGTTGGATTTGGATATAATGATTCGGATTTCATCTTACATTACAATAAATTACAATAAAATAGTTTTAATAGTGGAAGCAGTCTTTACCTAGTGGTTAAGGATCTATGGCTTCTACATTAGTCTGGGGTTCGATTCCCAGAAGTTGCAAAAAGTTTTCAATGAATTTCAGGGTGTTGCAAGATCTCGTTTATCGTGGTATCAAGTATTGCAAGAAATTCATCATAGATTTAAATCATATTTCTAAAAAAAATAATGTGGAAAAAAAATAGTTTTAATATTTCATATCATTAGTATTAGTGATTTTACATTCTATGAAAATAATTTTAATATTGAGCAATTCTCGTAAAGATCATCAAATTAAATTTAATTTCCACAAATACAGTATAACCTCTTTAAATTAATACTCGATAAATTAATAAACATTATAAATTAATAAAATCTTCTGGTTCCGATTCGGGCCAATGTAAAAAATAGCAAAATTCGATAAGATAATAAGATAATAATTTTTTAGAAACTCCAATGTAAAAATATGGTCCCAATAATATTATAAATTAATAATTATAAATTTTATACGTATATA
The DNA here is from genome assembly GCA_000411055.1 of Leavenworthia alabamica. Classification (NCBI taxonomy): domain Eukaryota; kingdom Viridiplantae; phylum Streptophyta; class Magnoliopsida; order Brassicales; family Brassicaceae; genus Leavenworthia; species Leavenworthia alabamica. The sequence goes on along the minus strand of KE158818.1, from coordinate 3,627 downwards.
ACTATAGGCAATATATAACTAAGTTAATTTAGTATAATATGATTATAGTGTTGTTTGTTTTTTTTAAAAAAATTTGAATCTCATTGGAGTTTATCTCTTATTGTATCAAACACTTTTGATGTTGTTTTCTCGATTTACATCCAAAAATTGTGAGAAATTGTAGACTCGATAATCGATTCAATACATGTAACTTGTTCGAAAGATGTCATATTATCGTCTTTAATTTTTTCATGAACGTTAAGGACATAATCCACAATTTTTTCTAAACTCTAAAATTCTTAGCATAAATTATTTTCTCCTGGATAGTCTAGTAGGTTATTAACATCCATTAAAATTTCTCGTTTACATTTAAATTTTTTTAAAAATTATTATAGATCGAAAAATATTTCTATAAATTAATAAATATTAATTTATACTA
>KE158817.1:0-29366 GCA_000411055.1 Leavenworthia alabamica | reverse complement strand
GTGGCCCAAGAAACCCGGATCTATGAGAGAAGGGAGTGATGAAAAGTCTACAAGATGATCAGTGTTGTCAATAGAATCAATCCTTGAGACTTGATTTGAAGTAGGAGTGTTCTTGTGAAAAAACCTACACACCACCCATTCATCCTATAGCAACACCAACAAATAATTAGATAACTAATAAATTAAGATCTTAATTAAGTTTTATGTTATGGATTAATCTTAAACAAAGACATATATATATAAGACAAATATTGTATGATCATGTTCGGATCTAGACATACTTACCCTTGCGGATTTAGGAAGGTTATGATAAGAATATATGCCATGAAGACGATATTCATGCATAACCCAATTGGTCTTTTCACCTTTAGGAGCTCTTCCTTTATAGAAAACAAGTGTTTTCTTCATCCCAACAAGACAACTTTTACCTCTAAAGATCTCTTTGTCTTTCCCAGTTGCTTTCCAATAACCGGACACGGTCGCACGGTTCGTCCTCATCCCTGTCGGATACTTACGATCCCTTTGGCAGAAAAAGTAAAACTCCTTCTCTCCCATCTTTGCAATCTCTGCACTCAATTCAAGAATCAAATGATGATTTCTGAAACGGTCAAAAGGGTCTTAACTAGACGACTTACTTGGTAAATCCCAGGGCTCGTTCTTGTTGAGGTCGGCTTGACCGATGGCAGGTGAGGTGAATCGGAAGTTGAAGACCTTTTCTTTGAGGTAGTGAGTTATGATCTCTTCATCAGTTGGGTGAAACCTAAACCCTGGAGGCAAATCAATCACCTCTTGATTCACAACTACGCCACCTTCTTCAACCATCTTGATGGAGGTATATATGTGTTTTGAGGAGGAAACTATGAAATTAAAGGATATGAAAATAAAATTATGAAGATAATAGCTAAGGATTGTTTTTTTATATAGAGAATAATAACTCCTTTTCATTTTTTTAGGTGATGTAGCAAAAGACACGTAAGCTCTATGCATTTTCTTGGATCGTTGAAAAAGCCCCACATTATAAATTAAACTTTAAAATATCTTTAATGCCATATCTATTAAATTTAGGGAGATTAGAATTTTAATATATATATATATATATATATATGTTTTCATTTATTATAGTTAAAATTAGATGATTATCTTTTTAGATTACAATTGTGTGCTTAATCAATAAAATATAGCTATAAGCATAATAAATTTATTGGAATGCTTAAGGAAATTTCCACAAAGTTTGATATTTTAATATTTGGATCATACCATTAACTATAGGTTTAAAATGAAAGTTGGATTAAATCCATAAGGTGGTGACACATCCGTCGAATTATTTTATGTTCACTGGAGAATTAATTAGATTTTCTCCATATTTTAATCTATAGATTTCGTATGACTATGTCACTTCGATAGCCACATGACATACATCTATCTATATTCTATATAGCTACCTTTTTCAAAGAAAATAAAGAGTCGTGTGGCAGAAAAAAAATGTTTGAAGCAAAATATAACACTCAAAAAGTGTTATAAGATTGGCTCTTCTTATTAATTATTGGTATGTTTTTTTAATTATAAAATTTAAGAAAATGTTAAATATAAAAAAAATGTTAAATATTAAAAATGTAAAAGAAGAAAATATTAGTATTGTAGTTGGTATTTCGCCAATAAAAGGCAAAAGCTAACTGTGTTTTCTTTGAAAAGCTTCAACCATATGACGCCTGATGGCCAACTAACTTAACTGTCTTAATTGTCTCTATCCTCTATCTTCTGGCTATTATTCAAATACTGTATTATACTAACACTAAATAATTTTTAATTTATTTTAGTTGTTAAATATTTTGTTTGAATTAATATTATTTTTGGCTCTTTGACCGGATTCGTCATTTTCTGAAAGAATAATTCAAATGTTGTATTATATTATTCCTAACTATATAAATTATATAAAAGTCGTTAGTACTCGTGGACTATTTATTTATTTATTAATTAATGAAAATCTCGAGTTATTTATTTTGGCTAATTATTGACCTGACTTTTTAACAACTTCGGGACCAAGTTTCAACTATGTTATTTTTCACATATAGTCCTTGAGTTCTTCAACTTCAATGACATATGTTCTAATAACTTCAAACTGATCAATATTTTTAAAAAGACTTGAGAACAAGTTATCAGATTAAATGGTACCCGCAAGTTGTGGAATAAAATTATGAGACTTTAATTAATTTTAAAAACCTACTGTTCATATATTTTTATTTAATATGAAAATGCTCTTTTAGTTAATTGAAGAGAATATGAGAAGAATATAAAATAAAATGCATATGGGCTTATCTTAAGAAGGTTGACTTTTGCTTCTTAAAGAAAAAAGGCGAAGGAGCCGCATCACTGGGTGACGGCACGGCATCTAACGTAAGCTTCGACATCACCACCTTCTTTTTTGGGTCATGTGGGCCTTTGTGTCTTGATGGGCCGTTAATGCCCATTTATCCGAATACGTAGATCGTTGTACACTTGTGCCAATGGACACACCTACTCTGTTTTTTCCTGGTTATATATACATTTGATCACGAGACTTACTATATGTTCATTTCATCTTTAAGTCTTAGTAGATTTCCAAGTTTGTTACGTCAATTGAATTTTCCTAATATAAATAGCAATTGTCATTCATGAATGGTGAAATTGGAAAGAAACGCTCTATAAGGAAAGAAATGCTCATTAAGAATCGAAACTCTTATCTCTATATGATTATTGTAACAAAAAATCAATGGTTAGGAACTAAAAATTACGATAATAACAAAATTTTGAGTTTAGAAAGGGAGAAATAAGAAGAATAAGGGGTTAGTGAAAATACCCAAAATTCATGGTGAAGATACGGCCTCTATGGCGCTTCCTAGTGGCCACGCTGCTTCCACGGCGTAATCTCCGTATTTTACCTTCTTTACTAACGTTATTGTCTGTGATGGCTTCAATCCTGTTTTAGTTTATGTTATATACATTTTAATAAAACTATGGATGGACGAACTTATCATCATCATCCTAACCATGATCATTGGACTCATCCAAGTGAGTTGAGAACAAGTATACAAAAGAGTAACTTACCGAATCCATCAACGAGAAGAGTATACTGGTAAACAAGATCCAAACACAAATAAGGAAGATTATCTTCCTCTACACCTGGAAACTTCGATTTCCCTTCTTCCATTCTCATGTTACAAGCTTTGTTCGCTGCTTTCTCAAACTCAATTGCTCGAACCTCAGCCACATGTTGTTTCGGATCAACAAAACCAGCCTGTCGAAACAATCACCATAGACGTTATTGTCTATGATGGCTCTAAGTCTAATGATCGAAAGGCCATTAAATATTTACCTCTGCGGCTCGATCAAAGAAAAATGATGCAACAAACATATTCTTTTGGCCACCACCGCCTCCACCATTCCATACTCCACCGAATGTGCATTTCATGTGTGTACACAATGAATCATTGACTTTGAGTGCGTTAATAGCTACTCGCCGGCATTCATCTAGACTTGCACCAGATGAAGAAGCTGCAGCTTTAAATCCTTTTCCTCCATATTTGTAAGTACCTGAAATGAATCATAGAGTTTTAAAGGAAACAGAAAGTGCAATCCAATATCTACCATAAATAATTCTAACTTTTACTTACCAGCATAGCCACTCACAATGCAGGGGTTGCTAGACTCCTCAGAAACTTTCAAAATCTCAGCCCGGGCAGCCAGTAACCCATAATGTAGGTAGCTACAATTAGCAAGCGATCTTTATAAGTTGAAAAATAAACGAAACCCAGTATTATGAATAGCATGTAAAACAGGATAAAAACAATCTAATGAGTACAAAAACAATGATAAATAACTAACCTATGAACATAGAGGAATTTATCTAATGAGTACAAAAACAATGATAAATAACCAACCTATGAACATAGAGGAAATACTTCCGTCCCTTCAGATACATTTCTCTGACATAAGAATCCTCGCCTTTTAATGGTTTTGGTGCAGTTGCAGCATCTTCCTCTGATATAGCATATGCCATTTGAACCGACCCTCCTCCAAGATCAACCACTCCAACTGTATCTGAGTACGGCTTTCCCAAAGTCTTTAGCAAGTAGTTAATTGTCACCTTGAGAATGGAACAATTTAGAGAAAATTAAAACTTGTTACTTGACTAAAGGTTGGTTAAGATAAAACAAAAATATTCAAGGAGGCTAGACCTCAGTATCATTTCTCAAGACTTAACATATCAATACAGACACAACAAATACATGCACTGAAGTCTCTGATGTACTATAATAGAATGAAAAAGCAAATTAGAGTTAAGATGAATCTGACACCAATAATGAAAGAAATGTAACATACCCACTGATAAGAACCTTCCTGAGTACCATCAAGAACAGTAACTGCATTTGCTTCAGTCTTCAGCCTACTTCTATCTTTCAGGAGCTCCCTAACCTAAAACCAATATTATATCTTAGTATAAAAGCTACAAAAACTGGTGAATATCTATAGAAATCATACGAGAATTACCGCTTGCAAAATGTTTTCAGAAGCTGTATGACCCAAAGCCCTCAAACCTGCAGTTGCCTAAAAATGATATAATGCAAAACAGTGTAAATGATTAACATAAGACTGGAGGACCACATGAATAGCTCTAATTGTCTTTGTGTGAGCCAAAAGAAACTCGTTTTCATACCCCAACTCTAACAGGAGTCTTAGGACGCAATTCACGGGGAACAGAAGCTTCGGCTTTATCAAGAAGAGAAACCAAAGAGTTTGCAGATTGCTGAGGATCACTAGGATATGCACTTAAACCCGGTTTTAGCTGAAACAATATCAGAATAAAAGTTCAACACACAAATATTCAGAGAGCTGAAATGCCACCAAAATGCATAATAAACATTGCAGTACAAGACCGCTCCAATACATTTCACTTAGGCATAAATTTCAAGACTATCAAAACAAAAGAAGAGAAGAAGAAATGCAATATACCTGCAAGAAGAGCTCGAGCTCGTTATCCAAAGGAACGAGATCCAAATTCTGATCGAAACAATAAACATGCACACGGCTTCCAGAACTTCCAGCATCAAAAATCACAGCATAGTTCTTTGGACCTCTCGAATTCTCGAGGTTTTTCATCGTGTACCCTTCAATGACAGAGACGGACGTCGATGTCCCCGGCATTAACAGAAGCACAAGACCAATCAACACTATAGGAATCGAGATTACTAGTAGAAGACCACGATGTCGATGGATCTTGTCAGGAAGAGATTCGTACCTCCCGATCGCTCGCTTTGCTGTCATTTTCCCTCCGTCGATAGACACAAGGCCTTGATGAGAGTCAGAGGTAGGAGAATGGTTACCAGACAATCCAAAGGCTACTCCTGATTCCAATAACTCAGAAGCAGAAGGCGAACGGTAACGGATCTTACTGCCGGACGTCTTCAAGGACTGCGGCGGATCCTTTATCGGATCCAGATCGGCGATCAGTTACAAGCTTCGGCTACTTACTGGATTGATCCCAGGCTTGGATTCAAATTATACCACAGATCTGAATCGGAAAATTTCGTTAGCAATATAACCAAAACAAAGATGTTACGTTATATGATTCAAAGTTGGGTAACATTCACGAAAAGCTGTTTTTAAAGTAAAGTTTAGACAAAAATTAAATTAAGGGTATATGTTATATTAATTCATATTATAATAGTAAGTATTTAAGATGTTATACATTTTCTAAGGAAAAATGATTAAGCATTATTTCCACTTAAAACTAATTATTATTTAAAAGTGATCATAGTAGTGAACTTAATATAAAAATGTGTGTAAAAGAGCTTAATAATTTTGTTAGTGTTCTGATTGGTACCATTGCAAATTCGTAACTTAAACTAGTCAAAGATTATACACTAATTAATCATATATATGTCGATTGTTATTAGTTATTTTGCTAGTTATCATACAATGACTTCAACAACCCAGCTAACAGCTTAAGTAGTCGAGTAACTCTTCACTCAGCTTAAAACCGGTTTAAAACAATAACCATAAGCATAACCTGTAACTGGTTTATTTAATGGTTCTGAGATAACCAATGTTTTCAATTTAGTTGATTTAATGCCAAGCTGAATAGCACGTTGACCAGAGCTTATAACATAACAGTAGGTTTGACGTTGAGACTCGTTGAATTCGTCTCGAAGAATTTGCCACCCAACAAATTTGTAATTTTGTTTTGTCGCTATCGATGAACAGCAAGTGTTGACTTTGACGGTGGGATATCGTATTAAATGATCAATCATGGCCACGTTTTAAAAACAAATCAAATACATTATTGTAGAAACAACAATTTCATAAATTCAAGCTAATGGAGATTTTGAGTTCTCTCCTCATTCTTTTTCTTCTCTTTTCCACGATCAACTCCAACGTAACTGATCCAAACGACGACGTTTCCGTAAAGGTTATAAGGGTTGGATTAGTTGTGGACTTATGTTCTATACAAGGAAAGATTCTAGAAACTTCTTTAACCTTAGCGCTTTCAGAGTTCTATAGCATTAACAAGGGATATCGAACTAGAGTTACTATTACGTCCAGAGATTCTCAAGGAGACCCGATCCTTGCCCTTGCCGCTGGTAACTTTTCATCTGCTTTTAATTATTGCTTTTTATTTTATGCTGGGGTCCACAACTGCATGTAGACATGTAAGTCAAACCAGACAAAATCAACTAAACAAGTTTGAAACTGTTGTAATTGTTTATGTATGAAACAGTTACAAATCTTATCAAAAAGGCAAAAGTGGAAGTTATTGTTGGTGCACAATCATTACAAGAAGCTAAACTTTTGGCGACAATTAGTGAGAAAGCAAAAGTTCCTGTAATATTTCCTCTGGCACTAAACTCGTTCTCTTTGAACAAACACGATCACTTTATTCAATGGACGCACGACACTACATCAGAAGCCAACGAGATTACGAAACTCATGCATGAGTTCAATCGGGATTCAGTTGTGGTTATATATGAAGATGATGATGATTGGATAAAAAGTTTACAAATACTTATAGAGAATTTTCAAGATGAAGGAATCCATATCGCTCGTTCTATCTCATCATCAAAGAAAAGTCAGCTAAGAAAGCTCAAGGTCTCTAGAGAAACAATTTTTGTGGTTCATATGTCTGAGATTCTTGTGTCTAGTCTCTTTCGATGTGTAGAGAAGTTAGGACTAATGGAAGAAGGGTATGTTTGGATCCTTACTGTGAGAACTATGAATCGTTTTCATTACTTAGATGATTCTGTAATAACCAGGTCAATGCAAGGGTTGGTCATTGGTTTCAGATCACACATTCCACTATCAGAAGAAGTTGAGAATTTTACTTCAAGATTAAGAAAACTTATAGGTGATGATATGGAAACAGAGGATTCTAATGTAGTCATTGGTGTAAGAGCACACGATATTGCTTGTATTATAGCAACTGCAGTAGAGAAAACAAGTTTAAGAGGTAAAGCTAAAGTATCATCAGATCTTTTTGAAACTATTAGTAGATTCAAGGGTATGAGTGGTAACATTCAAATCACTGACAACAAGTTTCTCTTAGAGTCAGAGACATTTGAAATCGTTAATATTGTTGGAGAAAGACAGAGAAGACACATCCTCTGGCCTGGCGTAGCTAGTAAGGTTCCAAGACACCGTACTTTGGCAGAGAATGGTGAAAAGAAGTTGCTTAGAGTGTTAGTCACGGCAGGAAACAAGGTTCCAAATCTAGTATCAGTCCAAACTGGTGTTAATACAGCAACTGGCTTCTGCGTAGAGGTTTTCAAGACATGCATTGCTGGTTTTGACTACGAGCTTCAATTCATACCTTATCATGGAAACAATGACGATCTTGCTTATCTACTATTTACTCAGGTATTTCAAATGCAAACAACATACAAAAATTTATACATAAAATGTATTTTTTTAATCTTTCTAATGATCTTGAGTTTACAATTTTCACAGAGAGATAAATACGATGCAGCTGTTGGTGATATAACCATTACTGCAAACAGATCTTTGTATGTAGATTTCACTTTGCCTTACACAGACATTGGTTTTGGAATCTTGACAGTAAAGAAACAGAGCCAAGGCATGTGGACATTCTTTAATCCTTTTGAAAAATCTTTGTGGCTAGCAAGTGGAGCTTTCTTTGTCTTAACTGGAATTGTTGTTTGGTTGCTTGAACGACCCGTTAACCCGGAGTTTCAAGGCACTTGGGGACAACAACTTAGTATAATGCTATGGTTTGGATTCTCTACCATTGTCTTTGCTCACAGTAAGTGTCTCTCACAATATCATTTATATATAAAATCTTGATATATAACAAAAAAAAAAACATACTCTTGGCAGGAGAGAAGCTACAAAAAATGTCATCAAAATTTTTAGTTATAGTTTGGGTTTTTGTGGTGTTGATATTGACTTCAAGTTATAGCGCGAATTTGACATCAACAAAGACCATTTCTAACATGCAACTAAATCCTCATGCTGTTTTTGGAGGATCTTCAACATCAAATAGTATGAAGCTAGGATCCATTAATGCAGTTGAAGCTTATGCTCAAGTTTTACGAGATGGAACACTAAGTCATGTGATTAACGAGTTACCATATCTTAGTATCCTTATTGGAAATTATCCTAATGAGTTCATAATGACAGATAGAGTTACTAATACCAATGGCTTTGGCTTTGTATGTGCCCCTTCAATTCTTCTCAAACTTATTATTATTTTTTGTTCTCTCCATTATTATCTATTTATTCTATATATTACTAAATCTTTCAGATGTTCCAGAAAGGTTCAGAATTGGTTCCTAAAGTTTCGCGAGAAATCGCGGAACTAAGGTCATTGGGAATATTGAAAGAGATGGAGAAAAAATGGTTTGGAAAACTGGATTCAGTGAATGTACATAGCAACATTGCATCTCCTTACAACAACGATGACAATGGATTTGAGAGCTTCACCTTCCATGAGTTGCGTGGCTTGTTCATCATAGCGGGAATAGCTCATGCTCTTGTATTAGCCTTGCATCTCTTTCATATGCGTAAAGAGATGTTGATACTTTTTACCAAACTGCAAAGCTTCTATAAGTAACAAAAGTAAAATTGTAAAAATTGAAATGAATGTCAAATGTAATATTCATAACTAGTAATTTTAATATTCTTCAGATTTATGAATATCATGTCCATTTTTTTATTTTACATAAATTTTAATTTTAATTACTGATGATTTTACTATATATAAATTTAAATTTATTATTAATGACTTCAATTTGTTAAATTTTATGAAAATGTAAAATTAAAAAAATTGTCTAGTAAAAATGCATCACACGTTAGCTTGGTTATGATAAATCCAAGCAAATGTCAGAAATTTAATTTAATAATGTATGAGGGTTTAAAAAGTGAATTTAATAAAGTTATGGGGTTTTAAAAGTGAATTTAATTTAATAATATAATTTTCCATATTTTTAACTATATAATTTCCTTTTTTGTGTTGGACTTACTTATATCTAGTTTCCTTTTTTTTTGCTATTTCCTTTCCTTTTTTTTTGCTATTTCCTTTTCCAATTTACATTCAGTTAAAAGTCTATTTCATATTGTAATAAACTTCATCAAACACTCGAGTTTACTCTCTGTATGATCGAACGCGAAGACGTTTTGTTATAACTTGGTTTTTGTATCGTGTTTCCTTTGTAAGAATGGGTACATCAAAATCTGACGCAACGCAATCGAGGAACAAGCGTAGACATGAAGAGGTTAATGATCAGGCAAAGACAACAGAGAAGAAGTTAAAGCTACATCGTGATTTGTTTAAAGAACACAGCCGACCAGAAGCATCTTGTTCCTCTGGGAGTTTTCATTTAGACCAAAAGGTTAATGAGAACAACTTAGATCAAGATTCTAAAAGATTTGCCATGACGCTTCCCTTGTCTCCTAAGACAGCCATTCGTGCGGCAAGAATCAGGATTAGATTTGCAGATACTATAGTGAAAGCTAAAGAGAAAAACCAAGAAAAGAAGAGTATAAACAGAGCTGATGCAATGATGAGAATAGAAAAAGAAAAACAAGTTTTAGTAAAAAGGCAACGTGAAGAGATAGCTAGAATCAAAAGTGAGGCAAGAGCTGCTAGGTTGAAAATGAAACGCGAGGAAAAGCTTGCATTAGAGGAGTATAAAAAAGAAGCCGAAGCCAAATCCAAATTCCCAGATAACGTGGCAGCAGAAAAGGAGATGGTCAATCTCTGTGGTGGATCACATCTAGCAAGAATTCGTTGGGTTACTAAGTTTGGTTTGTTCTTAAAAATGGAGCACTCGGATGAAGAAGACTGATTTTTTTATTGGTTTTTTTTAATAGCTGAGATCAATAACAATGTTTTTAATAGTCAGTTCAGTTACATTACCTAGACTGGTGATCTGTCGTCATGTCTACATAGATTTTTCTAAAGTAACAACAAACGTATTGAGATGAAGAATGTAAAAGAGGATATGGTTTCACACATAGTTGCTCAGGGTTAACTTTTTACTGCAAGATCATCTGAATAAGCCACTCCTAAGATTCCAGAATGCAGCAGTCATAAGGATCATCCCTTTTGGTCTTATAATCTGATGAACCTTTTTCACGAGATGATATGTTGTTTTGATAGTAAGATTTCATTTCAAGGCTGTGTTGTTTGGTCCTTGTCATTTCATCATCTCCTTGATCACTTTATCTGTGTTGGGAAATCCCCCCATTGATGAATCTCATGTTTTATCTCACTAACCATTTCTCCAACATACTCTTTGTCACCTTGTCATTAGATGTTACCAATGTAATGAACTAATGTTAAACACATCAAACATTACAGACTAAATGATGAAAATGACAACTTTTCGATTGTAAGAAAAAACATTATCCAATAACCATTAAAATCGAAAACGCAACAGAGGATTTAAAGTTTAACAATTTCAACATTCATATCACAAAACCAGATTTAACGGTAACTCTTCTGGAAACGAGCACGAGCACCACGACCACCGAACTTCTTTGGCTCGCACCGTCTCGGATCCGCCACAAGGAGAGTTCTATCATACCTCACTAAGATATCCTTTATCTCTTTCTTAGACTGCTCATCTACATACTTCTGGTAGTAAGCAACCAGTGCCTTTGCTATACTCTGACGGATTGCATACACCTGAGATGTGTTACCACCGCCACTCACTCTGATCCTCATGTCAACTCCGGCGAAACGATGTTTTCCCAGGAGCAAAATTGGTTCGAATATCTTGAAACGGAGGATCTCTGGCTGATGAAGCTCGATCGGCGAACCGTTTAGCTTAATCATACCAGAACCACGTTTGCAGTGGGTGACGGCAACGGCTGTCTTCTTCCTTCCGAAGCATTGCACTGACTCTTTCGCCGATTGGGTTGCCATTGCTAGAGTTTTTAGATTCCTGCGGCCAAATCGAAGGTAATAATAACCCTAATGGCTAATGCTGAGAAGATTTTATATGTCAACATGACGATGGGCTTTAAGTGCTTAATTTAAAGGCCCATAAATATGGGTAAACTTGGGCTATTTATATAGTTTTGATAAGCCAGCTGGTTTTTTCCTTTTGTCTTTATACTGATGCTAATGACGCCGTTTAAGATTAGTCAAAATTAGATTCAGATTCGTTTTGTAGCAAATTGAAGTTGGTTATGATAATCTACAGATTTTATATAGAGATTCAACACTAAAGCATCTGGCCAAATAGACCTGATTCAACACTTGTAAACACTGTTCTACACTGGGATTACACTTAAAATTAAGTTCTCTATGATATTTGTTTACACATAATGAACAAAACTTTCATTGCTAAGACAGATTCAGCTGCTTCTTACTATGCATGTTTCTTATAGAGAAAGCTTCACAGGAAGAAGAAGAAGAAGATATGAGAAACTAAGAGCTTACTGTTGATGGTGGTGGCTCTTCAGGCTCAGATCGAGGAATCTCATTGGATTGTCTAGCAGATATGACCTTGTCAATGGTTTGATCAGGGACAGTGATCCCTGTGGTTTCCATATCTGCAACTATCGCAATGGCTGCATCAAGTTCTCCAAGGTCCAAACACAGTGTGATGATCTCATCGTACAATGGGCTGCAATTGCAAAACATTGTCATAGTCAATTTTGAATGGCTCAAGACTAGCTTCTGTAACTGATTAGACCCAATGAAACAGTTGTAACTGAGTTACCTGCCAAAAGAGTAGCCAAGACTGTGTGTCGTCTGCAAGATCTTCAAGAAGGCTGAAGGCATGGGAGCTCTTATAGCAGCTCGTAATATCACAGCACAGTCGCCAATCGTTGGAATTCCACCCAGTTCAATCACCTACACTAATGTATTATTGTTATTAACACGATGGATCATTAAAAAGTTTTGTAATAATGTTTTAGAGGCTTGAAGGGACTCTTGCCTTTGTCATGAGCACAATTGCCAACTCGACTTCCCACTCTTGCGACCATTTCCTTGGAGTTTTGTTTTTAAAATTCTTCTCCCATGTCCAACCCCAAACGTCTGCTATTGTATACATGTCAGATACATCAAACACTTTTCTTTCCCTCATTTCTTTAAATGCTTCGAATGGATCCTCAGGGAACCAGTCCTCATCAGCATCATCCTGATGGATGTAATTGCCATTGACAAACATGCTTAAATTATCATATTCATGAACATGTGACTAATTGAAACATAACCATATCACATGTTGTTAGACATACACACCTCGAGTGTCATACGAGATGCCCTCTTCCCGCGTTTCTTTGTTCTGTTTGCTTCATCGGATTCTTTCAAGAGTTGGACTCCAATCATTTGAAGATGCCTCGTAGCTTCAGCTGCCTTATTCTTCACTAAATCCTCTCCTTCTGCTCGACTCTCAGTTTCTGCAACCACCACTTCTTCCTCTTCATTTTCATCATCTTCATCCCCTTCCTGTTCCTCATCCTCATCATCATCAGCTTCTTTTGTGACACCTTCAATCGTGTTCGCTGAGTCATCTGTTGCTACTGATTGAACCATTTCTTTGGATTCAACTGAAGGTTCAATCAAGCCTTCTCCCAGAAAACGATGTTTCCAGAACTCTGTGTCTCCTTCATGTAGCTTGATTCGACAGATTAATTCGTCTACTTCTTCATCGACCTACATCATAAGTAAACTTTTTTACATGTGTCAAGTACTCAAATACATGTTTCACCACTTGGAAGAGGGGAGCATAAATTTACCTCCTCTTCCTCTTCTTCAACTGGAGGAACCCAAAGAGGTCGACCTCGAGATTTATTTATTCTCCTTGCTTTTTGGACACGCTGGTAAAGAACATTTCTCGTTCCATCAATTGGCAAACCCTGAGCTTCGAGTTCTTCCTTTAACTCTGATACAACCATCTTGCTTGCCGCTTTCGGCTTCAAAAGATTCTGTGCAGGACCTTTAATTATATTCCGTAATCTCTCCATCACTCTCATGTAATCAGATTCTGATGCATCTCCCAAAACTGGAAGACCTTCACTCTGTAAGGTTCTCAACAGCTTCCTATGGTGAATTTTCCAATCTTCAAGACACCTTTGTTTGAAGGATGTTTCAATGGGGTTTGAGTATATAAACCCAGAAGCATCGGGATCTAAAGGAGTTTTCCCTCTTCGAGGTACCCAACGCTTGCGGTCACCAGTAAGGCCCCCCTCCTCTATGTACCTGAAAATGTTTATAGACTGCCAATGTTAATAGATCAAAAATATATCAAGACAATATGATGTAAAAAATAACACCACCCAGTACTTTCTTTCAGACAATTAGTACAGAATGATGCACTTAACATGTAAATAGGAGGAAAGAATTTGATCAACAAAATTCATGTCAAACCACACAGGACTCTAGTTTTTTACCTTGCTAAATAATCAATCTCATAGCCAAGTTCAGCTTCTTCTTGCAATGGTTCAATCCATGAGCTGACTAGCGTTCGATATTTTCTGCTCATAATCATGGCTCTTGGAGGTATAGGTTGGTTATCTTTGCGCATTGCATCTAAAGCATCAATAAGATCCACAATTCTTCCTGGTTTACAAAGGAAGAAAACAAAAAAAAACATGTCACTTGCACATGTCTGAAAAACCAACAACCGAGAGAACACTTAATAGAGTCTAATAATAGAAACATGGGAAACAGAGAACCATAACTATGAATGATTCCAATAATAAAATCCATAATCTCCCACAAGGTGTTCAACATATGCCTCTGCATATTAGTATTCACAGATACAAGTTTATGCATACCTTCTCGACACAAAGCCCGGAGATACAAAGAGAGAGGATCCTCAAAGTTCCCTTCATTGTGTAAAACTACTGTTCCCCCTTCAAAGTTTTTCAGAGCACGAAAATGCCTAATTGCTTCTTTAACAACACAATATTTCGTGAAGCACTCAACTAAAAGCCTGAAATGGATCATTATACAGATCATATCAGGATTTTTACAGTAGAGCGGATAGGGAAACGCAAAGTGGGTATATATGAATACAAGGCAGAATGAAATAAAGATTATCTTACGCATAAGTTTTCACATTTGGCTGTACACGTTTATGGTCCTCAACCATCATTCCAAGTAATTCAGCAACATCTTGAACCCTGTGATTCATGCAACAGGCTACCTGGAACTTTGTCCACTTTTATGATAAATGTGCGCAATTAAACCTCACATGAATTACCTATCATAGGACTCGGCTCTTGTATAGGCTTGAATCACCCAGTTATATGTCTCAGTGTCGGGCTTCATAAAATCTATCAAATCAAAATTACATCAAGCCATGACAGAAGCCATCATGCACAACAACTAAACCTTACAATTGAAAAAAAAATCAGCTGAAGAAAAATCCAAACCTTCACCGTACTCCATATTTTCGAATGTAGAATAAGCTACCTCGGGAATCCCACATGTAGCCTACACAATGGAAGCAAATAAAAACCTATTGATGTCAACAAAAAGGCTTACCATCTTCATTAGACAAAGAAGAAGTGTGTGTATACGTTCCAAAATACCATAACAAACCTGCACACTAAGAAGACAGTTGAAATGAAATGTTGTGGCCATTCTACCAGCTGCCTCCATTTCGTAAGAGATGTCTAAGGCATTTGAATGATCCCCAGCTTTGCAATCTTCTTCAATCATCAGATCATAAAGCTGATCAGTTGCTCTCATTCCAGCTCTAGCACCCTTCAAGAAAACTTTATTTGCATCTTCCAAGTGATTGGTCCTCATAAGCTCCTCTATAAAAGATTCAATTATATAGGATCACTAAATAACCCCACGCATGATAAACACAAGAAAAGACAAGCATTTGATTAGAGAACATAGACTTGGTAAGTGAGAATACCAACAAGAATGAGCCAAGCTTGACGAATGTCATATTTAAGCTTTTCCATAGCGGCAAGGATTTCTAAGCCTCTCGTAGCATTTCCTTTCGAACCAGAGAGTCTAACTAGGGCAATCATCGTTTCAGGAAGGGGGCGTAGGCCTGCACCTAGCTCCTTTCTCAGTGAGTGCATCTGCAATTACCCACGCAAACCAAACAAAGATTTATTTTTCACTAAACAAACACCAAGAAAGTTCCAATTTGGTAGTTTAAAACCATAGCTCAAATTCTATTAAGCACAAAAAAATTCGAGTTTCAAATTGAGTTATAATACTAGCATTGAATGATTTCTTAGAGATATAAGATTTTGAGCTAAAGAGAAACATTTACCGCGCCTTGTTCGTCGCCGTTAAGAGCGTGAGCTACGACCAAGCCATGGAAAGAACGTGGTCCAGGGCTAAGCCCAGCGGCAATCATGTCATAGATAACCTCGGACACACCTGAAGCATCTCGATTCCTGGCTCGTTCCATGAGCTCGTCCATAAAAGTGAGACGAAGACTCCGCTCCAAGGCCGATACAGCTTCGCCGCTTGTGAAAGACGAGGAATCGTCATTCTCTGCTCCATCGCCGCGGTTCTGCTTCTGCTTTCTCCTCCTCCTCGGTGCAGAAACTGAGCATCGAATGGAGGTTAATCCAACGGCGCGACGAGGAATTGGGTGGATTGAGTTAGAGGGAAACGGAGGATTGAGGAAGAAGAGTGACATTTTTTTAGCTTGAGTCTTAGATTTTTCTTTTTACTGGGGAATGGATAAAGTGATTTGAAATTTTTGATAATTATATAATTTTAATATATAGTTTCATATTATTATATTATATAATAAAGTATAAACCGATGATCATGTGCAAATCACGTGAGTATTATTAGTCGTCCGGTTCAATAACACGCTCTGCCGTTTGAATCATTAGCTTATGCACTGTGTGACGTTTACTAACTAACTCAGCATAAGCTATTGAGTTATAAATAGGGATGTATGGTGAGTTATAAAACACCTTCCAACTCAATTTAAATTAAAATTTACAAAAAATCTCTTTTCTGAGCAAATACTTAACTATCTTACTGGTATTTGTCTTCGTCATCGTCCACAAGCTGATGAATTCCCAATAAACTGATATAGTGTTATTTATTATGAAAAAGGTCTTTATCAAAGATTCATATCAACTAAGAAAAACATATAAAGAAGCCTTTCAATGTTTTAATACATTACATGTGAAACAACTGTATGTGTATTCTTATGATAATTAGGAGGTGTATTCTAAATTTTAAGTTCCAAGATCATTGTAAGCTAACCTTTAAGATTCCAGGAAGATTGATTTTGACCGGCGCAAACAACACAGTACTTACTCCATGCTATACAAAGGCTTAAATCAAGCTCCTTGTCAAAACAACAGTTTGGTCCATGAACTCAAAAAAGGAAAGGCTGCTATTAGCATCCTCAATAGCAATGGTTTCTCCTTAACTCTCCACCGCCGACTAGCTTTTCTTTCAAACTGTTGTTTCGGACGAACATTCTCAATTATAATCTCTCTATACATGTCAAGATCATCCCATCCTCCATAGCTAGAACTCATGTTGTTAGAATCAGCATCTCCTATCATCCATGACTTGTATCCTTCCTTATCCACACCACTACCTTTGTTTTCTCCTTGCCTAGCTTTCCTTGTTCTTGTACTACTTACACTTGCAGATCTAAAAAAGGTTTCTCTTTTGCTTCTTTTCATAGAGTTAAGGCTTGGTTTGCTCCAGACATTACTAACCACAAGGGACAAGACAGATTGAACTAAAGGAACTGCTAATGCCATTAAACCTGCGTTTGAATCTGTTCCCAAAAGCAAAGATATACCTATAGGTGCAAGCATCCAACTCAAAGTCCTTAATACCTGTAATTAGATCCAAAAAACCTAAATTGGCTCTACAGAGCTTACAACTAAACATTGAAAGGATGAAATTTCTCAAGGAGATTTATAAATTCCTGAAATTTCCCAAAGAGAAGAAGCAATACCTCAAAAACTGTACTCCAGTCTTCTTCTTCATCAAACCAATCTTCATAATCGTCATCGTCATCATCATCTAACCACCACGGCTTCTTCTTCTTCTTACGGTTGCTGAACTCAAATCGACGAAACCCTTCGTCACGGAAGAGCTCCTCTTCCCAGTTAGAACCACGGGAGGCGTGGCACTGAAAGGAAACGCAGCTTACGATACTTGGCGATAGATCAAAATCGCAGTTTATAGAAGAGTATCTGCGTCTGGTAACACAAGTGGCTAAAGGAGAAGAACGCTGAAGATACAGCAGATTCGTCATACCCAAACACAATTGACTATTACAGTTAACATTAACAACCCCAAAAATTCAGAAAAAAAAAAAACGAGAATTAAAAATCAATTCTTTGCCCTCCACAAACAGTTGAGAAATTTTACATTATAAGTTTGGGATTAAATAGATAAGTTGGAAGGTACAGGTAGTCCTGGGAAACGGGTCAGTATTTAATTTGTTCGATCAGTATTCGCACTTGTTAAATCTGTGAAACCTGTGGATAATCGTTTTAATAAAACAAATTTTTTTACAAATCAATCTCAAAATTAATAAAAATAGTTTTATAACTTTGTATTATATGTTTCGGATTAAATAGAGATAGTTAAAGCAATAACGACGCAAGTGGTTTCATCTGAACGGGATCTAGAATAGTTTTTTGTAGGAGCGATTTCTGGTGTACCGGAATTTTTTGTCATAGAGTTTTTTTTTCTCCCATCTCTCTTCTCATTTTCAAATCTTTCAGAGAGAAAGAGTTTTTCTCTGTCTTTGTATATATTATGTCGGCAAATTCTGATTTATTGCCGGTTCACTTTCCGTTTATTCGGATCTATGTCCGGTGACTTATGTTGATTGTTTATCCAACTTTTTGTCGGTAAATTTAGTTAGTTAGTTTCGTCCTCTTCGATTGTTGGTTTATATGTCACTCTTGATGTTAAACTTAGGTGAAACCGTCGAGAATATTTTTTGATTTTTCCGGCCTAATGGTGGAAGAGTTTTAACCACGACAGAGAGTTCCGCGCAGCGTGGTGGAGAACGGTTCTTTAAGGTGATTTAACTTTTTTCATTTGTTTCCATTGGGAAGATGCTGAGATGGTGAGCCAATCGAAGAGTCGGAATCTGAACGGTCATCGGAGTTCGTTTTTCCTTTCTCCGCCGTGACACGTCTTTTCCAAAAGTACAGTTTATGGAGGAGCGGTGACAAGACGGTGGGACGACACGATTTCGGTGAAACATCCGGCAAGCCAGATATGCGAGGAAGACGAAGCGGTGTCTTGGGAACAGTGTGGAATCATAGAATTAGACATGTGTCCTTCTATGCAGTCTCCTAAATTAGGCCGAAGTTGGGCATGTCTTATGTTTCACTACTACAGATTCTGTAATATTAATGGGTTTCTTCTTTTTTATCGTTTATTACTACATCTCCATGATGGATAAGTTCAATCCGCGACACTCGGATCTTTGACGGACGGTTCTGCAGATATGACATCATTTTTGATGGACAAAGTTTTCCCACAACACGAGACAACGACGGACGATATTATCCGCGCACACAGAACTTCTGGAAAGTTTTTACATCCTTTAATATGTAATAAATGCGTTATCTGGATTTCGAACTCCAGACCTAATGTAAAATCTTTTAAACTCTTAACCACTAGGGGTTTGATTGGTTCTTCCGCTGTCTTCTGCCAACGCAGCGTTTGCGGACAATTGCGGTTATTAGCGTTTTGTAAAAATCATAAATATCGTTTTGAATCGCATTAAATCGTTTAAAATTGCTAAATTCTAAAAGTTCCCTTCCGCAAGCGTTTGCGGTTGCGTTTAGTGTATTTTCTAAAACAATAAAAAAATAATTAATTTTTAAAATATTTATAAATTGAACTAAATTTTTAAAATGACTAAAACATAAATAGATAAACAGCTTCATAACGCTTAAAATCATAACCATCCGCTTCCACAAAGTTGTAAAATCTCAACCGCAACCGTTGTGTTTAAACCAGTCAAACTTTAGTTCATGAGTGTTTCCACAATGGACTTCTTTTAATAATATGAAAAGTTGCAGCCAAAAAAAAATAGATATAGTTAAATTATTTATTAGATAACCTCGAATACACAAAAAAATCAAGAATGTAAAGGAAATTTTATTCATACGTTTAACAAAGTTTAAACCATCTCAAAGGTTTTTAACAACACGAAAATAAAATACTATAAACATTGTTTTTTGTTTCTCAGTTAGCAAAATGACTAAATGTTTCGTCTACATCACTCAGGTTTTCTACTTTATTATTATTATTATATCTCATATTTCGACAAATATAACATATCTTATGTTAGGCGACCTTCTAGGCACTGTGCTTTAGCCAAATGTCAATAGTGTTTAGACCTCCGATTGTATCGGATTTTAAGTGAAATTTTTTTATTTTGTAATAAAATTGTATAGTTATATCAAAAGTTTTTATTTTGTTTTATTTGGATAATATTTTAATGTGTTTAATAATATATAAGCGAATTATATTTATTTGAAAATAATGGTAAAATAACTATAAAATTATATATATTTTTAAAATAATATATATTCAAATTTAAATAACTATAAAGTTATATTTATTTCTAAAAACAATATTTTATTCATTTAGTTTCCGGTCATGCATAGTCTAAAAACGTCTAGCGCAACGTCTAGCGCATTTTAGCACACGCGTTTAGCGCATTTTAGAATTTTTTTTTATCACTTGATATATTAACATCTGTTTTATCTTATCTCTTACAAAGAAGTGGCTGAGTCTCTCTGCATGCTACAATCACAATTCTCTCCTTGTTAAGTCTCCCAACAATCACTAAGAATTGTATGTTACATATTCTCTTCTTTGCTTTCTCTACATCCTTGTAGTTTGATCAATGTGGCTTCTTACTCTGATAAATTTGGATTTACAAATCTTAGATTCTGTTTTAGATTTGAATTTTGATGAGTTTTTTTTGGGTTTAATTTGATTAAGATTATGCTCGATAAGGAATAATCGCTTTATCCTACATTTTTCTCATATAAGTTCATCACGATCAAAACGTCATCGGAAAATTTTAAATTACCTTATAGAATCAGGAAAAATCTCTTCTCAA
The DNA here is from genome assembly GCA_000411055.1 of Leavenworthia alabamica. Lineage (NCBI taxonomy): Eukaryota > Viridiplantae > Streptophyta > Magnoliopsida > Brassicales > Brassicaceae > Leavenworthia > Leavenworthia alabamica. The sequence continues at coordinate 8,802 of KE158817.1, read as the reverse complement.
ATTTAACTTGGCGTGAAAACCGATTTTAAGAGATGTAGAACCCTCACCATATAGAATCAGAAAAAATCTCTCTTATCGAATTTAACTCTTGGCGTGAAAACCGATTTTAGGAGATCTAGGACCCCCGGACTTAACGCCGGACCCAAAAGCTTTTTCTGTGAGTCACAATCATAAAAAAGTTATTTATTTTTTCCGATTAGATCGGAAAAAAATCTCTTGTCGAATTTAACTTAGCGTGAAAACCGATTTAAAGAGATGTAGGACCCTCGGACTTGAGGCCGGACCCAAAAAATTTTTTTATGAGTCACAATCATGAAAATTTTATTTATTTTTTCCAATATAATTGGGAAAAGTCTCTTGTCGAATTTAACTTGGTGTGAAAACCGATTTTATGAGATGTAGGATCCTCGGATTGAACGACGGACCCTTTTTCGACATGGGTCACAATCATGAAAACTTTTATTTTTTGGTTAATTTAATTAGATGTATAATAAATTAAGTAAAATTACATTATTTTTGTAAAACGACACATGTCTCACCTCCTTTAGACAGCCCCTGCTCGAACTTGATTGGGTAGCAAACTATAAAATCATTAATTCATGAGTCTTTAGTTTTGTCATTGGTGTATTCATGCCCACACATATAACATATCTCTGTCTTATAAACACTAAAAAACTAGTAATATTCATAACCATTTTGATTTTATGAATTTACAGGTTACGTTGGAAGTAAAGATTTTGAAATGGAACAAGCAAAGGTCACCATCACCAATGCTAAGGTACTCAAAGCTTTAGAGACAACAAGAGAGTTGTGTATTGCTGATAACAAAGCAATGCCAGTTCTTACTCAGCTCCTCAGAGATGTTAATGGCGACTGGGCTCACATTCAAAAGGACAACTATGCTCTACTCGTCAATGCTATTCTTTCAGCTGAAGAAAATAAGAGTAATGAAGCTTCATCTAATGGCAGCAACATGGGCAAGAAACCTAAGGTCACTTACGAAACTCGTTTAGTAACCTCAGGTTCCTCCTCTAACGTTGACCAAACTCAGCCACAACTTAGCATTGGTGATATCAAGATGAAACATAAAAGAGAAATATCTGACATAAGTAAAGGTGTTGAAAGAGTTGCAATATCTCTTGTCGATGATGTTGGGATTGAGAAAGTGCCTGAGTTTACTTACATCAATCGTAGCATTGTCTTCAAAAATGCTTATGTCGATTTTTCTGGTGATAGAATATCTGATGAAGGTTGTTGTCAGAACTGTAAAGGGAATTGTCTGAATGATTATCTTACATGTACTTGTGCTGGTGAAACTGGTGGAGAATATGCTTATACTAAAGAAGGATTGCTAAAGGAGAAGTTTATAGACGCATGTCTTAAGATGAAATATGAACCAGAGTCTTTCCCTAAAGTTTACTGTAGTGACCATTGTCCTTTGGAGAAAGATCCTCATAAGAAATGTGAGGGACACTTAATCTGGAAATTTGTTAAGGAGTGTTGGAACAAGTGTGGTTGTGATGTGACTTGTGGAAACAGAATTGTACAAAGAGGGATAACTTGCAAACTTCAGGTAAGTTCTTACACCTAGATGGCCGTCTATAACATCTAATAGTTTAGAGATATTTTTAAATTTTAAAAATTTTTTTTTTAATTTATTGATATATTTATATTCAAATTTTAAAAATTTATATGTTTTTATAAAACTAAATTTTGTTAAATTTTTTATAAATTAAGATTGCATTTTTTGTGGATTTAAAGATATATTTTAGGTATATTTTAGACAGAATTTGTTTTTTGTTTAGATTATCAAAAGTAGCTGGACCGGCCTTTATATGTTTTCTTCTTTCTCGTTTGTTTGACAAACAAAGTATTATTATGTTTCAGGTTTACTTTACAAAAGAAGAGATAGGATGGGGACTAAGAACCCTAGAAGACTTGCCAAAAGGAACTTTTATATGTGAATACATTGGTGAAATATTGACCAACACAGAGTTATCAGATCGGAATGAAAAGTATACAGGTGATAACCATACTTATCCAATAACTCTGGATTCTGATTGGGCTTCTGAAAAGGATCTCAAAGATGATGAAGCTCTCTGTATGGACTCCACTTTCTATGGAAATGTATCAAGGTTTATCAATCACAGGTATATATCAATCAATGGTCTATGTATTAATATGAGTTTTTGTGGTTCTTGTGAACTTTATTGTTAATGCAGATGTGGGGATGCGAGCATGGTTGATATTCCGGTAGAGATAGAGACTCCTGATAGGCATTATTATCATGTAAGTTGTATCTCTAACCTGATCTTCATGAAGATACTGAGTTGTGAAAGTATTTAGTGAAGTTAAAGAAAATTATGGGTTTTGTTACGTGCAGATTGCTTTTTTTACAACTCGAGACTTGAAGGCAAATGATGAATTGACATGGGTAAGCACCATATGATTAATCTACCTTTGTTTTAACTAAACTTTATTGACCACATCAGGCCTGTCTCCACATAGAGATGGACCAACACACATGTTTCTACTGTTCCCATAATGTTTTGAGTTGTTGTACTCATACTTCATTCAGATAACCTGTGTTTTTTTTTCCAGGATTACATGCTAGACTTCAGTGATGAAACTCATCAGGTGAAGGCATTTCGATGTAGATGTGGAAGTGAATCATGCAGAGACACAACAACAAATGGTCAGTTATCTTTAAACATTGCTTTTGTTATTCATGTCAGAATGCTCATAGATTCTTAGTTAGAACTTGCTTTGTTTAGTATGAGATCTGAGTAAAAACACCATTTGCCAAAGTAGGGAAAACTTGATTTCTTGGCTAATTATACATTCGTGTCATATGTCAGGATCTTCAGACAAGTCTGTAGTAAGAAGAAGCATTGTTCGTGCTAAGAAAAAACCAGGTGAGAAAGAATATATCTATATTTAGTCCAGTTTCATCTTCACTTTTATTATTATTTTTTAAAAACTTTGATCTCAGACAATGATCCAGGAGTTACTCTAATTCCAATAGTACTCTTGAACATATGATCTGCTTAAAGCTTTTTATCAATTATGGTTATTGTGAAAGTGAATGATTCAGTCTTTGAGTGTTTTTAAATTGTTGAACGCAGGTCCCAAAGCAATGGATTTAAAGCGCAAACGAGACTGATCATTTGATCTCTCTATTGAACTCTGCTTGATTCAACTTGATTTTCTTATTTAAAAAAAAAAAAAAAGAAAAAGAAAAAAAGTGGACTTTATTTATTTTTTAGCTTACAATCCTTTCTTTAGACTATCTGAACCGAACAAGTTCTCCTGCACAAAAAAGTGGTTGACTTAAACCAAGGATCATTGTTATTTGTGTGTTTTATTATTCTAGAGATTTCATTGGATATATCTTTTTCGATTTATTTATTTTGTTAAAAAAAGTAATTATGGATTTGGGTATTATCGAGAGAGAGATTGAATGAAGCTTTACAAGGAAGGGAGAGACGGGGACGATGAAGGATCTGAGGTAATATAGAATTCACAAGGCTAATAGTGGTGGTGGAAGCCATCGCCGGAGAAAATAAATAATACTCTTCAATAATATATACAAAACGACGCGTTTAATTTTGTGATCCTTTAAATTAAATTTGTTAAAATAAAATGGGCTTTATTGGTAAATTTAGTCGGCCCATAATATTCAGATCCAGAAAACCCTAGCGTAATGATATATAAACACAGAGAGCTTCTTCTAAGGAGAAGAGCTGCTACTCTTTAACCATGTCGAAGCGAGGTAAGACCTATTTCTCCATTTCTATTTTGCATTTTCCGATATCTTTAACTAGTATATAGGGATCTGAGTTGGTTGCTGCATGAACTTAGTATTAGATGTATTTAGATCTGTAACTGTTGTATTTGATTAATAGGAAGAGGAGGAACATCTGGGAACAAGTTCAGGATGTCACTGGGTCTTCCAGTGGCAGCAACTGTGAACTGTGCTGATAACACCGGAGCTAAGAACCTCTACATCATATCGGTTAAAGGAATCAAAGGTCGTCTTAATCGATTACCATCAGCATGTGTTGGTGATATGGTTATGGCTACTGTTAAGAAAGGTAAACCTGATCTACGTAAGAAGGTTTTGCCTGCTGTTATTGTTAGGCAAAGGAAGCCTTGGCGTCGAAAGGATGGTGTCTTCATGTATTTTGAAGGTAAAATATAAATAACTATTTATATTTTTTGTCTCTGTGATTTTGAATGTTCTTGTGATAAAATGTTTTGATATTTTGTAGACAATGCTGGTGTTATTGTCAATCCTAAGGGTGAAATGAAAGGTAAGAATTTAGCTTTGCTTAGTATTGTGTGTATCTGAGTCAATTACTAGTAGTTGTTTAGCTCTTATGGATCTTTATTTGTGTGTGTGATGAATTTAGGATCTGCTATCACTGGACCAATCGGAAAGGAGTGTGCTGACTTGTGGCCAAGGATCGCTAGTGCTGCAAACTCCATTGTTTAAGCATCTTGTTATCTTATATTTTGTGTTAAAAGTTTTGGTCTCTCTTTGAGGATGTTTTGTTTTTTTTCTTACTAGTGTTTCAGTCTCTCAGTTTATTTATTCAGTTTTAATTCGACTGTGTGAGTGCAACCTTCTAGGTTTTGATTAAACTGAATATGTTGTCTCCTTGCTCTGGTTTAGTTTGGTTATTTTTAATCTTGTGCCCCCTCGATTTTTACTATTTTTGTTTTTGGAATTTAACAATTGGATCGGCAGAGCCAATGAACGGTGAGCATTGTGAAAGAGAACATATGAATTTGATGGTTTTGGTGAAAAAGTAAAAACTATTTAATTAAAGTACTTTTAACACAGATGAATTCACGAATATGTACTTTTGGCTGGTAAAGTTTGATTTGCTTACAAAATACTCAGAAACACATTCATACCATGAACCTCATCCACATCACAACACTGTTCAAGGTTTACTTGCCAATAGGCCCAATACTCTTTTACCGTTGCCACTAATCCTAACCAAAACCCATTTATAAAGCAAACCTGAAAATCTCTGTTAAAATGAAACATCACGACTTACTCTGGCTTTACTTCTTTTAGAATGCCAACTTAGGATCCACAACTCCTGAAGCATTGCCTTCACCAGTTAGAAGCTGTTCAGGGTCCTGAGAGAGAGACACACAGATATAGTTATCATTTGGAGTTTCTCCATAGGTGTTAGACTATATATGTAAAGAGCTTATACCTCCATTCCCCATTTGATGTAATCTGGAGACTCACATGCCTTATATTCATCTACCAAACTCTCAATTATGTCCCTTGATTCATCAAACTCTGAAAGATCATTGTCCTGTTCATATCAACATGTACATTCTCATGATTTCACCATGGGGTTGCACTAAACAACAACAACAAAACAAAGGCAATATATTTGAGCAGTCAACTTACAGCAAACATGGGAAATTTTTTGTAATTGTCAAGAAAAGCTTGCTTCTTCCTCAGTTTATCATATTGGCTCAAACATTTGCTGAAAAGGTGTCTGATACTAGTGTGGCTTGCTAACATAAGACCACTGACCTGAAATATCAAATACACCACCAAAGTAAGAGTCTTGGTTGTATCTTCTAAAGCAGGAACCGGCAGCCGAAGACATACCAACTCTCAGAGCATCACATATATATACAGAGAGATATAGATTACCCTATGGGCAGTTTGAACATATGGGGACTTCTTGGAAAGCGCAACCTGTTGAGAGAAAAAATTATAATGCTAGTCCATGGTCAAACCAAAACAGTAAATAACTTGTAGACTCAATTCGGTTAGAACCTGTATGCTTGCAGGTCCCCATTCAATGAAATTCACAAGCTTTCTTTCTCGTATCCTCTGCAAACTCTCATGCACCTAGCATCAAGTGGAGAAACAAACAGCAGAGTATATTACATCAACAAGAAAGAATAAAACAATCCATCTTCAATATGTTGACCAAAATGCTGCTAGATAACAGTACCTGAGTAGGATCGACTTCTCCTTGAATTATATTCAATATTGATATGTACTTTGCCTGACTAGCTTCTTTGTTTCTAGCATAAGACGAAACCATGATATTTTTTGTCTGCGAACAATCATGTTAGAAGAACATCTGATTCAAGTTTCAAAATTAGATCAGAGAAAGTAATAAGCTCACCTGTAGAAGTCTTCTCATAACATCCAACACAGTAGTTTTACGAATGACATTTGCCTGTCAAGAAGAATTCACTTTAGGAGGGCAGGAAATCAATAAAATGAAACTCAGTGAGATAACTTACTTGGCGCTCAACAGTCAGTGGTGTATATCCTGTCATGAGGAAGTGGCACCTTGGTGTTGGGATCAAAGATGCAAGCAAGCCAACCAAGTCATTATTCATGTATCCTGGATAACGCAATGTTGTGGTGCTAGCAGACATTACAGTTGACACTAAAGAGTTTGTTTGAGCAAAGGTAGGATTTGTCAGATGTAGTCGCTCCACAGCGATTCTATTCAACGCAGTGTTGTCAAGGACAACAACACAGTCAGCATTTAAGGTAAGCCGCTTCAGAGTTAACAGTGAGTTGTACGGCTGGACAACAACGTCACTTGTTTCCATCTGATTGGGAAATACACTGTATGTCTGAACCAACTTCTTGCTGTAGCGATCATTCAAAGTTTCCAATAAATAAGAGCCCATACCTTCATGTAAAAAAAGAGACTAGAATGTTAAGTCAGATACACTACGTGCCAGATTCTGCAACATCACTTGTCATTTAGCACATGTATTGCAGAGTAAAGTATGGACTATGGAGGAAGGTGTCTTAAGCTAAAATATGATAGAGATAGCCAAAACAAAAATTAAAACCTGAGCCAGTTCCTCCTGCAATGGAATGGCAAAGAACAAACCCCTCAAGGCTGTCACTTCCATCAGCTTCTCGATCTATCATGTCCATGATCTCCTCTTCAACACCCTTCCCCTGTCCATATTTAGCAAGTGAATGAGATATCCAGTTACCTTACTGACCTCGTGATATAAAACATCGGTTGAAACAAACCTGGTGATATCCACTGGCCCAGTTATTTCCAGCACCACCACCATGGTCTGAAACAAAAATATTCTCATGATTATAAAGATTGCGGTATTCGCCATTCTGAATGCCATTGATGACTCTAGGCTCCAAATCAATAAGTAAAGCTCGTGGTATGTAGTGCTGGTCATCCGCTTGGTAAAAAAACACATCTTTTCTATCACCTCCCTACAGAACTCAAAACTAGATATCAATCAATCCACAACACAAACGCAAAGCTACTCTCTTATCAATCAGTCACACAAAATCTTAAATAGCAAAAACCATGGTATCCAACTGTTCAATTAGATAAATGTTAAATCCAATCCATAAACGAATTCGAAGCAACTGGGAACATTATAAAACAGCAATCACCTAAAAATATAGTAAACAGTAGAAATCCTTGGTTTAGAAGAAGACCTGAGTAGCGAAATCTTCGAGAATACCATCTTTACTGATTCCATGCTCGAGACAAAGCTGTTTCCAGAACTCCATCCCGATCTGGTTCCCACATTGTCCCACCTGCAGCGTAATGATCTCCCTCGGCATCTTTCTAGACTAGAATGTTGTTGGAGAAAACTAGGGTTTTGAAAGAGACAGTGAAAAAGTTGATGGAGCAAATGAAATGATTAGCTCTGGCGCGGATGCCTTTTTAAAAATCGTGGTGAAGAGAAAAAGATGGTCGGAGAAGCTAAATTACTCAGACTCAGAGAGTGGTTCGATAATAGTTACAGTCCCAGCTGCTAACATGCGCTAATTCGTATATCTCATTAGGCCTACATATTATTGGCCCAGTTTCTGTATATTTTCAGCCCATTACTTAAATCTTTGAATATTTTGCAAGTGGAGGCTTTCGAATTGTGATTTGAAATGATTGAACCGGTTGGTCCGGTCCATTGATTCAGGTCATTCATTAACCTCATTTTACAATTCCAGGGAGGGTATCCTTGTAAATAATATGGACCTTGATGTCTACTTAGAAACTTCCAAATAGGCCAGCAACGTATGTTTCTATCTCGCCATCGATTCATTTCTCCGCCGCCATTTACTCTGCTCAACGCTGCCACTTTCCGTCTACGATTTCGAATCTTCTTCTTATTCGTCACACTTTTTAATTGACTAGATCAGATTTTATTTACGTGGAAAACGAGGAGACTGTTGATTTTCCGGCTGCCGGGATCGGCGCTTCAGGGAGAGGATGTTATCTAATGGAAGCGGTGGCGGTGGAGTTGGTGCTGAGGATTTAGCTCAGCTCCAATCTACCATGCGCGCGATTGAACTTGCTTGCTCTTACATCCAGGTTTATCCATTTTTTGTGATTCTTCCTAATATATACGCATAAACAAGTTGTTCACGCCATCCCTTGTCTCCTGGTTGATCTGTTTCGCTTCCTAATAAATTGGAGGAAGCTATAGATGTGTGCTTGTGCTTTTATTTATGAAATTGTTTTTATGTTTTCTCTTAATTTGTTTGGCTTGAAACTGAAGTCACTGGAAGATATTGAAAATTATCAAGTTGCTTTGTGAGTTTTTTTCTTTAGAAAATTTATGGTCTGTATTTGTTTATCTGTGCGTCCCTGTGACTGCTGTTGTTTGCCTTTTCTTATGGTCTTTGTTTGTGCTTAGCTGAGACAATTAGTAAGTACTTTAGAGGATGCTCAGTTTACATGGACTTGACATTTCCCTATTTCCCAGCAGATAAATACTAATCCAGTTGCTGCTGAAGCAACCATATTGTCGCTT
>KE158816.1:12640-41042 GCA_000411055.1 Leavenworthia alabamica | reverse complement strand
GTCGCGTCTCCTCCACCCGCAACTCCTCCTCCAGTCGCAACTCCTCCTCCAGCTCCTCTTGCTTCTCCTCCAGCTCAAGTTCCAGCTACAGCACCAACTACGAAGCCAGATTCTCCATCTCCTTCACCGTCGTCTAGCCCACCTATTCCATCGAGTGACGCTCCAGGACCTAGCACTAGCTCCCTCTCTCCTGGCCCTGCCCCTTCCACCGATGCGAATGACCAGGTTCGTAACCTTTTCTTTTAGATCCTGTACAATGCTTTACAGATCTGATATGTTTTGACTCTGAAACTTTCTTGATTTGTCTGCAATAGATTGGATCTAAACCGTTGTTAGTTTAGGAAAAAACATTATTAGCGCAATTTAGCATAAGAGTTCTGACCTACACTAATGTGCGCTTGATTCTGCTACATCTGCCTCGAGATCTTCGAATCCGAGTGTGGCGCGTTAGTGCAGTAGTCACGTGAGTTTGTCAGTATGCACGTGAATAGTAAAGACTCCCACGTGGCACTTATGCTCGGACCAAAGTAGATCTAATTAACTTGAGAGTTTAGTCATAAAATAATCCAAAGCTGAAGTACAGTACAGATTCTCCAAATCTGCTGTCTAACATTATTTAATGTTTCAACCCCTAGATTTTAGAACCTTTCCATTAGTAACCCCAGATTAATTAATTTATCTAAAACGTCCTTATTTTAACCCTATATATGGCTTTATGATTCAATAAAATTAAATACTGATCCAAAATTTTAAATTTTACAGAATGGAGCTAGCAAGATGGTATCAAGCTTAGTATTTGGATCTGTTCTCGTCTGGTTTATGATCTAAGCAGAGTCTTTTACTTGTTCTTGCATTTATTTGTATGTCGTCTTTGTTTGTTCCATTGTTATTACTTGGGGACTGAATTCTTTTGGGATTATTATTATTATCTTTTGGAGAGGATATTGCTGAGAGCCTTGAGATGGAGATATCAGGAATACTTTGTTTGCAGATACTTTTGTGACTTCCCTTCTCATTCTATTTCATTATTAGTGTATTAAATCCCTTTTTCTCGATGTTTATTACTTTTCATTTGCCATGGACTTCTTTCTTGTTGCTAACTCAATAACATAATAAAATATCAAATATTAAAACTAAAAAAAACTGTATAAAGTTGACAATCTTGCTCTGGTGCTTGAACAAAAATCACCATATGGATTACCAACTAGCTGAACCATGGGCGAGTTTGACAATGTTGCATTTTTCTAGTCAAGCTATATGTACTAGTAGTTCTCACACATCCATGCTTTTTGATGGGTGTATGTAGCCCAGTTAACAAATATCCGGATCTGCCTGGATATTCGGATACTAAAATTACGGATCTGGCAAATACAGATCCACCAAAAAGCCAGAAAGAAATTCATCTTCAGCATAAGTTAGAGAGTTTTGTGAAGAAAGAAACATATCCAATCGAGGAACAGCAGATCATTAGATTTTGAGTTAACCATTAGTATATGTAGTTTGACTCTTTAGGGTTTAGGCATTGCTGGAATGTAGGTAAGAAACCAAGATATAACACGTTGAAAACATTATTAAAAAAATAAACGATAATAAACTCTTGGTTCAGCTACAATTACAAATGAAATTTATAATTAAAAATTATAGTTTCCAATTACTATTTATATTTTCTAATTTTTAAAACTATAATTTTGATTTTTAAATTATAAATTTATGAAATAATTTATATTATTATAATTTAAAATTAAAATTTAAGTAATAGTTAATATTATTAAAATAAAATATTTTCGAAATTTATAAGTATTTAGATTTATTATTAAATTATTTTTTATTTTTGAAATTAGAAAATAAATTTATTGTATAAACTACAAAAAAAATTAAATTTTTAATTTTTATTTATGTTGAGTAATATGTTTGTGAATTATATATAATATAAATATATAGATTATAAACTTTTTCGGTAGCATATTTGTTAAATTTCTTACTTTTCTCCCAAGGGACTCATGTTCGATATCAACGAGTAATAATTTTTATTTATTTTATACAGTTAAAACGAAGTCGTTTTGCTCAAACAAAACGATGTCGTTTTATGTTTAACGGATCATCTAACATGTAGACGACGCCGTTTCAATTTTCCGTTAACTTAGTTAACGTCGAAACGAAAATGGCCGATCAACAAAAATTTTAATGTTTTTGAAAAAATCAATACAACCGTTTGTGATTTATATGGCAATTTGTAAATTGAGCATTTTTTGTCTACTTTTTGAAAGTACAAAATATTTTTGATATTTTTCCCAAATATTAACTAATCATGAACACTAAAATGAATAAACCAACTTAAATTTTGCAGGAGAAAGAAAATAACAAGTTGAAGAATAATTGAAAAATGTGTCATGGTAAAAGATTTAAAAAATATTTTATATAAAATTTGGGGTTTGAAAATTAGAGAATGCAGTTGTTATATATTAAATGATGCAAAAACATTTTAGAATTTTTAATGTACGTAAATATAATTATTTTTTCTGATTTCGTGTTATGGAAAGAATTTTTTCAATATAAAAGATGTTGTACACGCAGAATTATCTGTCTAAGATATGAATATTGCAAAAAATTTATATATCATAAAAATATTGTATATGTAGAATCATATATCAAAAAATATTTATATCGTATAATCATCGTAAATAAAAATTGTTATCGAATTCATACAAATTTGCAATACTAATAATCTAGTAAACTGTAAAAAACCAAACAACTGCTCTATCTTTTATTAAAATGTCATTAATTATTATATAATAAACTTTTTATTTTACAAAAAGATATTATGTTATTTTTAATACAGTTTTTAGTTTTAATATCAATTTTTTCTCTTTTATTTCAATTTATTAATTAAAAATAATAGTTTCTTTAGTATATTAATAAAAGAAAAAACAAAACTTAAATATAAACGAAGAAAGTAAGTGATTAAAGAAGACAGAACAAAAGAGGAAGAGAGTGTTGGAAATGGAGTCATGTGCAGAAACCGCGTAGAAAGAAGTCTTCATGAGACCATCATGTCCCTCTGTTTCTTGACTCTGTCTATATTTCTATTTCTACTTATCCCATCTGTCGCCAGCCTGTTTATCTTTTTTTTTCCAGTTATTTTATTTTATATCTCACCACTTTATCAAATTTAATGATTAAGATATTTATTCTTGGAAATATAAACAATTAAATGATTTAATTTCTGTCGAAAACCTCAGATATATATATATATATTAAACGTGTATGTAATCCCGGACTGAAACTTAAAATAATCTATGTAATTAGTGCAGTTGATTAGATCTAATTTGGTAGATTCATAAGAAAATTTTAATCGTCAATATTATAGCATGGTTGTGTGAAATAGATATTTAAATTGTGATGGACTAAAAACATGTTTTGTATTTGTTATCATTGTTAATATTATTGTCCTAATTATTTTTTATTTCATATTATAAGTAGTTTTATTTTTTAAAATTTATTTCATATTAAATGTTTTTTCTATTTTTAATACACTTTTCATTGAAAAATTAATTAATATTCTTATTATTTTAATATAATAACTAATAAAGATTTTGTAGTATATTATAAAAAATAAAAATTATTGTTTATTAATTATTGTACAAATTTGTTAAATAATTTTAATTTAAAATAGAAGACAAAATAAATTATCTGTAATTGTTTTTTTTTATTGTATTATTTAAATTCTAAAAGAAATCCAATTTTACAAATTTCAGGATATGTTTGAATTTTGGTTTGGAATTCTCTAGATATACACATTAAACCAAAAAGGGTATATATACCAAAAAAAAAGTAAAAGTAGTAGAACAAAGTTCATTTTATTTAAATAAAATAAATAAAATTGAAGGAATAATACTAGTCCAATTAAAAAATAAAAATAAAATAAGTCGTTAGTTTCGGCCTATAAAAGGCCACTAAAGAGACCACAAAGAAACATAGTGAGTTGATACTTGGATCCAGAACTGACCATCACCAAGCACTAAAGGAAGACATAAAATAATAATGAAGATAATGGTCGCTATGTTGTTTACAACCTCACTTCTTCTACTCACTTCAGCTCTTGCTTCTCCTACAGTTTCTGGTTTGTTAATCTCCTCAAGACTCTTCCCTTTTTTTTTTCATTTTTCAGCTTGATTAGGGTTTGATTTGTTTTCTTTATGTTTGCATTTTAACAAAATATTACAAATAATAGTTAAAACATAAGGATCATGACTTAGTTTGGACTTCTTAGTTGAATTATGAAAACCCTAACAAAAATAATAATATGGTTATGAAGGTGGTGGTAGTACTGTTGCCGTAGCTCCGGCGCCGGAGAAAAAATATGGACCGGAGCTAGAGAAATATTGTGGAGCAAAGTGTGAAGGGAGATGTAAATTGGCTGGGATGAAAGATAGATGTTTAAAGTATTGTGGAATATGTTGTAGAGATTGTCAATGTGTTCCTTCAGGTACTTATGGGAATAAGCATGAGTGTCCTTGTTATCGAGACAAGCTTACTACTAAAAAAACACCAAAGTGTCCTTAGTTCCACTTGTGTCCGAATAAAATTTTAAATAAAAGAGAGGTTTATTGAAGTTGGATCTTTTGAGTTTTTTTTTTTTATAGTTGTAAGTGTAATTTTCCGGTGTTAATCTATGTGAATCAATGTTATCTAATTATAATATATCTTTTTTTTTAAATGAAGATTTGGATGTTGTTTCGTGAAGAATGTTTTGTAATAGTTCAATAATTTTCGTTTTATTTTTTGTGAATGTGAAGTAAGTTTTGATGGTAAATAAATGTTGTTAATAAATTAATTAGTTGGTGGACGATAATATTAATGAAGAATTCAATGTATGGTTTCATTATATGTAACAAAATCAAACAAGATTTATTGAACCATAATAAATATTCCATCCGTTTCATAATGAAGTTTTGATTTTTTGTGTTACAAAATATAAAGTGTTTTAGTTTATTTTTTTATTTTATTGACTACAGATCAATAATAGTTTATAAATTTTTTATAATTGACTGAATTTTTTTTCTATATTAAATAATACTTTTTTTTTAACAAAATTATTTTAGCAGTAAATATATTAAGAATTAGAATCCAGATTTTATTCAATTTTTTTGTTTTTGGATAACTGAAATGAAATATATTAAAAACAAAAATTTTATTTTATTTGTTTTAGTTTCGATTTGGTTTTACAAAAAAGAAATATATGAAATAGAATTCAAAAAAGTAAAATTTAAAAAAACATGAAAATCTTAAAAATTCGAAAAGATCAAAAATCTTAAAAAAAATAAAAAAGCTAAAAAATTAAAAATACAAAATCTTCAAAAAATCCGAACCAAAAAATTAAAACACAAACAAAACTTTTATATAATTAGATTTATTTCATATAAATTAAAAAGCTAAAACTGAATTAAATCAAAAAAATATTTAATCGATAAACCAATCAGTTTTAATATCTAAACCTATTTGATTTCAGATTTATGTCTATTCCTATGACATATCGCAGGAGATCTGATCAACCAACATAAATAAATGAATAGAGCAATCTCTGTTCTAACTTTTTTTTTTTGTAATCCCAATCCCCAAATGGGGAAAATGTTAAAAAATTATGAATTTTAAAATCTTCAATTTTAAAAATATAATTTAAATTTTAAATTTTGAATTGACTATTTTAAAAAATATTAAAAAAATTTGACTAACAGAAAAAATTAACGATGGTAATAATATCCGTTATGTCAAAACGACTTCGTTTTACAAATATTAGAAAACCTTAAACTTTTAAACTTTAGCTATTTAAATCCTAAATTTTTCATTAATTTTTAAATTAAATATCAAATTTTTCTTAGTCGAACCATCTAAAATATGAATTTAAATTAAATGATGGTACATGTTTACGGAGATAAAAATTATATTTTAGCAACATAATTAAACATAATAAAATGCTTAGTGTTTAAATACTAAACATTTGATTATTATTTTTCTAAAATACTAAACATTTAATTATGGTTTCTAAAATACTAATCGTTTAAACATTAAGTGTTTGATAACCGACTAAATTTTCTATCGGTTTAAATACTAAGCGTTTGGTTTACTTTTACCAAAAACTAATTCTAATTTGAGAAGATAATATTATTTTATATTATGAATTTATCTCGATAAAATGATTCGAAATATAAATATAATATGTGTGGTAAATAGTTACGAAACACAAGTTGTCTTGATTGAACGAAAGTTGCTAAAATATATTTTTAACGCTGTAAATATGTATCATCATTTAATTAAAATTCATATCTCAAATATTTTGATTAAAAAAAGTTTGACGTTTAATCTAAAAGTCAATAAAAATTTGATATTTAATTTAGAAATTAAAGAAAAATTTAGAATTTAAGTGGCTAAAATTTAAAAATTTAAAGTTTTTTAATATTTGTAAAACGATGTCGTTTTGACATAAATGATATTATTAACTTTATTAATTTTTTTTATGACATCGTAGTTAGTCAATAAAAACTTTAATATCTTTTAAAATAATCAACTCAAAATTTAAAATTTAAAATACATGATTAATGTTAAAGATTTTAAAATAAACTTTTGTAAAGTTAATTATTTTTTTCATTTGTGTGGGTAAGATGGTAATATTATGATGGAGTATATAGGAGATGAACGTGTTTGGTAAACATAATTATGATGGCAACTTTTACGAGGTTTTAAGAGACAGACTAAGGCAACGTGTTAGGTTCATCACGTGCTTCAACTACTTCCTTGTCTGTCTCCTTTTTTATTTTTTTTATTTTCTACAATAATGTTTTGGGCGTAATAGAACAAATAACCCCATTCGGTGGATAAAGTTTTTAATATAATAAATAAACTTTTGGTTGCTTGTGAAATCATGTTTCATCGAAAATCAGATAATAAAGTTATTATATATTAAAAGATGTAAAATTTTTTTAGAAGTTTTGATATGGCCAAATTGTCATATATCCATTATAGAAATATTGTATATGCAAAACCAAATATAAAAAAATATTTATGTAGTGAAATAAGTAAAAAATATTTTCATATTCATAAAAAATAATTAATACTAATGAATTAATAAACTATAAAAAATACTTTTTGAATGTTTTTAAGTGATTAAGAAGTTAGACATAAAGTATATTTGTGTACAAGAACGATTATAATGTATATATAATTGCAAATTAAAACTTTGGTTATAATTTCAAATTGCATATTTATCCAAGAACAGAAGTGATCAAGCGAACGTATATCCCCAAATAAAATTACACTTTAGCTTTATTGCTTTGAAGATCCCAATCACACGACACTAATACGAAAAAAACAACCTTAGCAAAAGTAATATCTTATGTTACACTTTTATCTCACACATGAATTTTAAGGCCAACTCCAAGTTGTATATATATAAAGGATCTAAAGCCCAAAGGCTAGGCTAGGCTTCAAGCAACGTTCTCAGAACCATTAGTCAAAGATAAAACCTCCATTAGTTCCATTCTATATTCCAAACCTCTGATATAATGTCCTAATAGCATACACCAGAATAGAAGACGAGCAAGGTAATCTCGAGATAGTGAGATAAGTGGCTGAAACTGAAGTGAAGTGTTCTCTACAAGTTCAGCACAATCTTCATCACTTTTTGCTTTTACTGTTTCACTAGTTGGTAGACCTTCAGCTGCAGGTAACTTCGAGTGCATCTTTGGTGATAAGGTTGCTAAAAGACCATGAACAATAGAATGAATCGTCTCTTTCACTTCTCGAGCCGCTGGTTCTGACAACTCAGCTACCTGTTAAGCATATTAAATGGTCAGAGAGACTCAGTGAGAACAATAACTTCAGTGATTTTTTACACAAACCTTCTCAGGTTGCAAAGATCGTAAATAATCGAGCAAATCATTCTTCTCTTCCCCAACAAATTGTTGCATTTGGAGAGCCGCATTTTTTCGCCTTACTTCTTGTAATTCCTATAATGCAAGCAAATATAGATTACACTAAGAACACAAAACATATTATCATAAGTAACTGATTACATTACCTTTTTCACAGAAGACAATTGTGACTGCAAACGAATGATATAATCTTGAGCTTCGGATGATACTCTGCCGAGAGCTTCTTTATCAATCATTTCAGAAAGGTTCTGAGCTATGTTTTCCCTTGTGGTTGTAACATTAGTTTCATCAGCTAGTTTTGTATCATCTGAAAACTTCGCTTTTAAGTCGTATTCAGCATTCTCTGCAACTTGGCTTTCCAAGTCTTCACCATTCAAGTCAAGGTTTTTTTCAAGAAAAAGTCGGTATTCAGCATTCCGTAATGTATACCTATAGTACTAGCAAAACATCAGAAACCCGCAACATAAACCCTAAAGATATATCATTGTAGTATTCTAAAAGCTAATTTAGTAAAAAGAACCTATCAACTAAGTAAACAACTATGTGATATCATAAACTCAGATACTCAATTTCGATTGCTCTTTGAAGAATACTTCAGGAGAGTGTTGCTAAAGCATATATCGAATGCGACAACACGAATCAACTCTGAGGCTAATGATAATCCACTACAGCTTTTTTGATCATCATAAATGTCTCAGTGTCATCATCAATAAAGCAATTCTACTCAAATCTAGTGTCATTAACAACATTTATAACTAAACTTTTCAAATACTAATCAACCTTAGCTTCATGTTCTAGCTTATGAGCTCCTAGAACAGAACTAATTAAGAACAAAAGTTAGAAATAAAGAGTAATTGATGGAATGAGAAGGTACCCAGTCATCATAGAAGAAACCAAAAGCTTAGACAAAGGTTCCCAAAGAGATTCAATATGAATTTGAAACCTATCAGAAGGAAGAAGACCTAACATCCCTGAAATTGTTCTTTTCATAGCATCTAAAGTAGTCAATGGAACATCTTTTTGAATCAAACTCAAATCTAATGGTTCAATCTCTTGAATAAGATCTAAAAGTAAACATTTTTTAGGTGATCGAGTATCAGAATGAAACTTGAAATCATTAAGAGAGAAACCACTATCATCATCACCATGATTACTACTGAAACTATTTGTAGCTGAAGCAGTGATTGTAAGAGTTCTAAATCTCTGAGGAAGAAAGTAGAGAAAAGGTGAAGACTTTGTTATGGGTTTACGGAGAAATTGAGGAAGAGAAAGAGAGAAGGAAGAAATTGTTGTTGTTGTCGTCATTTAAAGGTTGAAGATTTAATGGCGGAATTGAATGAAATTTTCTTCTTCTGCTTCTTTCTCTTCCTCTTTATACTCGAACCCTAATTCCTCTTTTTGTGGCCACAAAATCAAAAAACGAGAACGATAGCGAACACGGTTTGGTGCTGTACTGACTGTATTTAAGAGTTGGGTATAAAACCGAATTTGAAAATGAAATCTGAAAACCAATCCAAACCTAATTGATTTTGATTTTGATTTTGATTTTGTATTAGAAATAAAAATTGATCGGTCTATGAATTATTTATTATTTTGTTTGGAGTTCGATTTCTAGTTTATCCAAAACAAGTGGAACTATATAAGCTTCTACGTTATTTTAGATTTTTTGGGTTTTGAATTCGATTTTTGGTTTATCCAAAATAAACCAATACGATTTGACCCGATTTATATTAAAGACTAGTGACCAGTCACATATTGTAATTTTTCATCAAGAAATAAGATAAGATGCTAAAAATGGAAAATAAATCTAATCTAAAATACTAATATGACATAAAAAATTTTATGTTTCACAACATCGATTATTATCTAACTTTTTTTATTAGTGTAGCTAGCTAGATTCATTCTCTTTTTTCTTAGCTTTTTAATTAATTGTCATTTTTTTAAATTCAGCTTTTAGATTTTTTTTTAATTTTCAAAATAAATTAAGTTCCAAATTATAAGATATACATATCATTTTAATAATATTTTATAATTTTCCAAAGTTACTGTATTAATTATGAAATAGTACTATCAATATGTAAGTTCTTTTTTTAGTTTTATTAACTTGTAAGCCATATATTTTAAATATTTTAATTAAATTATAACTGTTATAAAAAAATGTTCAATGAGTAAGAGTTTAAAAGTTTTTATACTTAAGTCTGAGGTTTAAAACTTAAAAAATACAGTTATTATAAATTAACTAATGTAAATATTTTTATAAGTTTTACTGTATGTCAATAAAATTGTTCGTAGTCTCGTCTTAAAAAAAAAAACCTTACCCATCACAACAAATATTATATTTATAAAAAGCATCCGTTTAAAATTCAAATATTATGCATTAAACTTATCCAGCATGAAATTGTTATACATGTAAAATTATATATTTTAGTAAGTAAAAAATATTCTTGTATTTATAAAAATATATAATATTAATAGTGTAACCGATGATAAAAAAAAATCAGCCTCATTCATTAGGCTTGACTGGTTCTCCGGCTGTCTTCCGTAAATGCGGTGTTTGCAAACGATTGCGATTATTAGCGTTTTATAAAAATCATAAATATCATTTGAAATCGCATTAAACCGCTTAGAATCGATAAATTCTAAAAGCTTCTTTCCGCAAGTATTTGCGGTTGTGGACGGTTGCGTTTAGTAAAAATATATTTTTTGAATACTTTTTATACAATTATATTCTCTAAAACAATAAAAAATAATTAATTTTTAAAATACTTATAAATTAAGCTAAATTTTTAAAACGAGTAAAACATAAATAGATAAAAAATATTCATTTTAGTATCAAAAGCAGAACTAAATTTAAATCATAAAATAAAACAACATCATAACAATTATGAAAATAAAATATTTTAAATACCAAATAAGTTAATATTTTTATTAATATATTACTAAACAAATATAAAAATTAAATCATAAAATATCAAATATATTAGTTATATATCGTTCATTACTAAACTAATAAGTTAGAATAAAAATCAAATCATAGAAATCATAACCTAATAAAAACTTAAGTCAACATTTTAATCATAATTAACAAAATTATTGTTATACTTAGAGTTCTAAATTATTATATGTTTCTTTTTTTTTTGTTCAACAGATTCATTAGGGCCTAAAAAATGGCTTAACCCACGAAGGGGTAGAAGTTTGACAAAGCTGATTTTGCAAGTCCATCAGCAGTTTGATTACATGATCGTGAAATAAAAGAGAAACGAGTAAATAGAAATTTTGAGGCGATAACGGCGATGTCATTGATGACACCAAAGAGATCTTTCCGGTGGCCACCGGTCTTGATTTCTCGAACAAGCTGTTGACAATCGGTCTTGATCCATATACTATTCCAGCCATTGTCGCGGGCCACCTTTAGTGCTTGTAGCACTGCTAGTGATTCCGCCATCAGAGGAGATCTGACCAGCGCTTGATGTTTGGCTCCTTGTAGCAGGAGTTTTGAGGATTGGTTCTTGAACACCCATCCCAATCCAGCCGTGTTCTCCTTATCGCACCACGCTGCATCTGTATTACAGATAATTGTATCCGGTGTGATCGGTGACATCGGTAAGTATTTTTGTTGCTTCTAGGGTTTACGGATCTCCCATTGAGCCATTTGCCATTCCCTTGCCTGTTTTAAAGCTTTGTTGATTGTTTCTAATTCGGGGCACAATCGTTTTTCAAAGATGAGTTGATTACGTGCAGACCAGAGACACCATATAATCCATAGGAAAATGGGGCCATTTTCTATTCCAGTTGGAGGTAAACATACCCAGTTTTTTGCTGATTTCAAAGCTTCTTGGAAATTTGTGAAACCTGATACATCAATTGGATGTTTTGTAGGTGTCAGCTTCCATACCTTCTGGGCAAAAGGGCAGCTGAAAAGATGTGTTGAGTAGTTTCTTTTTCTCCGCATCTGATGCAGTTGACATGTTGCTTGATACCTCTCTTCTCCAGGTTCTCGCCAGTTGGGAGAGCTTCTTGCAAGATTTTCCAGAAAAACACTTGGAGTTTGGGTGAGATTTTTTCCTTCCATATTTCTTTCAGCCAATTAAATGATTGGTCTGATGAAGTTGTATCTGTAGGTATTGGTGACATACCTGTGAGTGTTCTGTACCCCGATTTTGCTGAGTAGATACCTGAAGCTGTGGGGAGCCAAGCAAAGGAGTCCTCTGCTCCTTCAAAACTTGGTCTGATACTCATGATTTCTTGGGCTATGTCAGGTAGTATGCTTTGGATTTTTTCTTTGTTCCACTTTTTTTCTTCCCTGAGTATTAGGTCTCTAACTGTGAGTAGCTGGTCCTCTTCCTTTGGTGGGCCTATAGGTGTAGATGGTTTGTCCAATGATAGCCAAGGATCCTCCCATACCTTTATCGAATTTCCATTGCCCACTATTTTGCTTGTGTTAAGTTTTAACAAATTTCTCCCTTCTAGGATACTTCTCCAGCCGTGAGATGAGTTTGATTGCACTTGGACATCGAGGAAAGGGGAGTGGTTGCAGTATTTTCCAATAAGAGTTCTTGCAAGTAGACTTTCAGGATTCTGGAGGATTCTCCATGCCAGTTTAGCCAACAGGGCAGTATTGAAAAGCTGTAAGTCTCGGAAACCTAGGCCTCCTTCAGCTTTGTGTGCTGTGAGTTTGTCCCATGCAACCCAACACATCTTTCTTTTTTCAGGGTTTGCATCCCACCAGAATCTTGTTAATACAGACTGTATTCTTTTACACAGGTTGACTGGCAATTTGAAACAGGACATTGCATATGTTGGTATAGCTGATAGTACAGATTTAAGCATAATGATCTTTCCCGCCCCTGATAGATATCTAGAGGTCCAACTGATAGCTTTTTGTCTGATCCTGTCTACTATGGAGGTAAACAAGTCCCTTTTTCTTCTACCAAAATGTTCTGGCAGTCCCAAATACTTTCCTACACCTCCCTCTGTGTTGATTTTGAGTATTCTTTTTGCAGTATCTTTCTTTTCTTTTGGTGTTTTAGAAGAGAAAGTGATGGATGATTTGTTGGTGTTGATCATCTGCCCTGATGCCAGTTCATACATATGTAGAATCTGCTTCAATGTTCTGCAGTTATTTGCATTAACTCTGCAGAAAAACATGGTATCATCTGCGAACAAAAGGTGATTTATTCTTGGACTTCTTCTTGACACTCTTAGTCCTGATAGCTCTCCTTTGGCTTGTGCTTGCTTGCAGAGTCCAGAGAGGACTTCACTACACAAAATGAATATGTAGGGAGACAGGGGGTCTCCTTGTCTGATTCCTCTCTGTGGTATTACTGAACCCTGTGCATTTCCATTGATAATAAAGGAGTAGGAGACTGTAGATATGCATTGCATTAGCCAGCCTATCCATTTACTGTGGAAACCCAATCTTGTTAGTACTTGTCTTATAAACTCCCATTCTAGTCTATCATAGGCTTTACTCATATCAGTTTTGACTGCCATAGAGCAATGCTTCTTTGCAGTTGAGGTCTTTAAGTAATGTAGCATTTCATGGGTGATTAAAACATTATCAGAGATTGGTCTATCTGGTACAAAAGCTGCCTGGTTTTCAGAGATAATATCATCTAGTACAGGTTGTAGTCTAAGTGAGAGTACCTTAGCAATTATCTTGTAGAAAACATTACATAAAGCAATAGGTCTGTAGTCTGCTACTACTTTTGGCCCTTGTATCTTTGGTATCAGCCTGATATGCGTGTTGTTCAATGTTCTTGACAGAGATCCTGTCATGAAGAAATCCTGGACTTCATGTACAATAGATGCTCCCACTGTTTCCCAATAAGTGTGGAAAAAGCTCGCTGAGAAGCCATCCGGGCCTGGTGCTTTATCAGCGTGAATAGAATAAGTTGCAGCTTTTATTTCCTCAGATGATGGTATAGTGATCAGCTTGTGGTTTGTTTCATCTGTAACACATGGGGAGAGAGCTTGGGAGACTGTCTCTTGTCCATCATAAGGTTTAGAGGTGAATAGTTCCTTGAAGTATTTAGTGATCACTTATGTAATTTGCTCTTCTTCAAAGACTGCTTTTCCTTCATTGTCTTCAATAACTGAGAATTTGTTTACAGTTCTCTTACCCTTTGTGATGGCCTGAAAGTAACCAGAGTTCTTGTCTCCTAGAGTGAGCCAGAGTTGTCGACTCCTCTGTTTCCAGTATTCCTCCTCAGCTAGGTAATGGTTCTTGATTTCTGAATTTAGGCTTTGTATTGTAGATTCCAGGACTGTTGGGTCAGACATTGCTTTGTCTAGCTGTACTTTCAATGAGTGAATGGCCCTCTCAGAGTTGATGTGATGATCTTTGTTCCATCTTGAGATAGCATTCCTACATCTTGATATTTTCTCTTCTACCTTCAAGTTGGGTAGTGCTTCCCAAACCTTTTTTACCAAGTCTCTGATTTCAGGATTTTTTCTCATCCTCCTATCAAATCTGAACATGGATTTTTTCTTCTTCTTCGATGAGCTGAAATAGGTTATAAGTGGCCTGTGATCAGAGCCTCCAAACCTTAAGTATTCCGCTCTTCCCATAGGGAACAACTCTGCCCAGGCACTGTTTGATAGTGCTCTATCTAGTTTACAGTATACTAGATGTTCATGTCTTCTTCCTCTCCATGAGAGATGATTTCCTGTATGTCTTATATCAAATAAGTCACACTGGGACATGAATGCTCTAAAAGGTCCAAAAGACCCTTCTGCTCTTGTTTGTCCTCCCCATTTTTCAGAGTTATCCAATATCTCATTAAAATCTCCAGTTAGAAACCACGGCTTATCTCTTAGCAAGGCTAACTCCGTTAATTTTTCCCAAACTTCCTTTCTCTTCAGGGATTCAGGTGCTCCATAAACAAAAGTGGCATTGAAGCTTGTATTCTTGTAGTAGATAATTGTGTCAATATAGTTCTGGTTAGCCGTGAGTATCTTTATCTCCACATCTTGGTTCCAGAAAAGGGCTAGGCCTCCTCCTCCCGGACTGTGAGGTGAGACAAGATTAGACTTTTGGTAGCCTAGCCTGTTTAGTTTCTTCAAGACAAAGTCATCTGGATTCTTTGTCTCTGTGAGGAATAGGATGTCCGGGGAAATACTGGAGTGTATTTCCTTTATTCTCTGGACTGTTGTAGGATTCCCCAACCTACAACAGTTCCAGCTAGCAACCTTTAAGGAATAGGGCTTGATGGATTCTGAAAATCCACCTGACCTTTTGTAGTAGCAGGAATGAGATTGATGTGTGGGGTACCATCACTCTCTGTTGATTCAATAGCATTTATCAGTGTAGAGGATGTATTTCCCTTTTTCCTTTTTGCCTTTCCTTGGTCCTTTAGTTGTATGTTGGCCTCTAGGGTTAGACTCCTTCTTGGGGATGAGTTTGACTGAGTAGTTTTTCTCTTCCTCGAGGTGGACCCTATGAATAAATTTGGACTGATTCGGATGTTTTTCCTCCCTGCAGGTCTTCCAGGTTTTCTCTTCATAGCTATCTTGGGTGACCCTAGTGTTTCACCTGCACTGTTAACATTTAAAGGTCCCAATCTTGAAGTAGCTGAAATTCTTGAGTTCCCCAAAATTGGTAAGTCTGAGTCATTATTTTCTCTTGTTTGGTTATTTTCATCATTCTCGTTCTGGGGTCCCAATCTAGCTGCTATCGGGATTCTCTTCCTTTCAGCTGTATCTGGAGAAATGATGACTTGGTTTTGCTTTGCCAGTTTAGCCCTGACCATTTGAGATGCCGTTTCTTCTAGCTGTCCTGTTTCCTCGGCTAGTCTTAACCTTTCTTTCCTTGCAGCACTTTCAGATGGGTCAGCCACACTTGTGTATTGGACCATAACCTCTCTTAATTCCCCAAGAGCTATTTCCATTGCCTGTTGTGGGAGACTCTCTTTCTCTCCTGGGGGAGATGGGATTCTTGCGATGGGTTCCCATCTGGATCTAGAAGAAACTGACACTTCCCTTCTGTTGTACTGGGGTGATATGAGTAGGTCTCCTTCTTTTTCCTTTTCTTTCCATATAGGATGATTGGTTCCACTTCTTGGTGTATATTCCCCATGTATGTTTGACATATAGGAATGGGATGGTTGATATGCATTTTGATGTTCCCTCTGATAAGACAGACTTCTCTGATCTTTTATCTTATGATTTCCATAAGAGACAGGGTATCTCTCTCTATTGGAGTGGAAGCCAAATCTAGCTGAGGTTCCTGTTCGAGCATTCCCCTCTCTATAATCCCCTGATATATAGTTGTGTTGCATCTTTGGGGTGATCACCCTGCAGCTACCACTCGAGTGGTGATTTCTTGAGTTAGTTATCCTTTGAATTTGTCTGGTGGGTGCTCTGTCTTTTGCATTTTCAATAAGTGTTCCTTCCTTTTCTTCAGTTCTCCATGGACAATCTTTGATCTCATGGCTTAGTCTGAGACACTTAGAACAGTGTCTTTCAAGTTTTTCATAGACTAGAGTAGCCTTTACTTCGTCACCATTATAGAACTCGACAATGGATGAGGTTATCAGAGGTATGAGGCCGTTGACTTGGACTCTAATTCTTGCTGTTGCATTAGCTATCTCCATTTTTTCAAATGTGCCAATATCTTCTCCTAGACTTCGGAAAGTTTCTTCAGACCATAAGTGAGTTGGTATTCCTTGTACCTTGATCCAGAATGGGATTTGTGATGGGAAGTTTCTGTTCACCGTTGGTTCCCATCTTTGCAAGATTACCATCCATTTTGCAAAGTGGTATGGTCTTTTTTCTAGGACCATTTCTAAGTCTTCCTCCGAGAAGAGTTGGAACTGGAACATGCCTTGTCCCAGATCTGCACCAATTGCCCTTGTTGATGTCTTCCACAGATCTGATAAAAAGGGAATCAGGGACCAGATTCTTTGTTGTGGGTTGGTGATACGCCCTATTAAGGTCAGGTTATGTTTCCTGATGAGTTCAGAGTTGTCAAAATGAGGTACTCTAACTCTTGATACTCTAGGTCTTTGTTCATCTCCATCTGGGAGAGCAATGCCTTTCCCTTTTTCATGGTAAGGGATTCGTTTCTCCATTTTAGCAAGCTTTCCAATAATAAATCTTTAGCAAGCTTGTTGGGACCAGAGTATTATTGTTCTTCACTGTGTGAGATATTTCTTGACCTGCAAAAAATAGTTCTTCACCTTAAGAGGTGTGAAAGGAGTATCTATAGTGTCCCAATGGGACCACTATGAGCGGTTTACTACTTCAGTTAGTAGGAAAACAAGGGTACATTCCATTCTTACATTCCTCATTAAAGGCAGCAGTTAATACCTTAGATATTGTTCTTGAGTAGTTAAAGTTGTACTAGCTTTTACTCATGCATTTTCCACTTGTGAGTCCATAGCTATAACCACCTTTGGAGTATATAGTGCAGCAGAAACTATTTTCCTTATGAAGATTGATTTGGAAATCCTTCGATGTTCATCTTTGGTTCTTCATTTTTCCTTAACTAGAAAGAAAAGTTAGGTGAGATCTTCTTTCTTTTGAAACTTCAGCTCAAAATAGCATATCGGGAGAAGTGCCTGGGAGAAAAAACGTTCAACAAACTTAGCCACCGTTATTAAAACACGAATTTTAAAGGCTTCTATGACTTATAATTTATTTAAAATTAATTAGTTATTTATTATTTTTTATGATATTTTATGAACAATTTATATTTTTATAATAATAGTAAATTTATAGCTTATTAATATCATATATTATATATTTTTAGTGATTTTTAATTTAACCGTTATTTCATCCGCTGGTTAATCAGTTACAAATTTGTCGCAAACGCTCCTAGTGTACATGTAGTTGACAGGTGTAATTATCCCCTACGGTGAACCACACCGTCACCTCATCGAGAGTTCAAAACTTTCCAGTAAACCCTAGCAAAAACCTCTTCTCGCTCTCTCTTCTTCATTTCACCTTATCGTTAACAAAACAAAAATGGCTTGGCGCAATGCTGGATCTGCTGCTCGCTCTTTCGTCTCCGCCACCGCAAGATCACCATCACTCCGTTCTCCAACGACAGCGCTTCCTCGCATCCGTCCTTCTCAATCATCTTTACCTGGCCGTCGCTTCACCTTTTCATCACCTTCTAGGTTTGTAACCTAACTCCGTCATAGTTTCTCAGTTTAAATATAATCAATCCATATATAATTGAGAAGTTGAAGATTCTTCGTATTGAAATTTAACATTTGAGATTCGTTAGCTTCTTCGATTTTACGTTTTGTTAATTCAAAATCAGATCAATTTGGTTGGAATTGAACATGTACATATCAATATTAGATTGATTTTACATAACTAAGAACATTTGAGATTCATTAGCTTCATTGATCTATGATTTTATTCTCTGTAAATTCAAAATCAGATCAATATTTGTAATTGGAATTTGAATATTGATAATGTGAATGAATGAATAATTCAGGAATATAGGAGCACTTGGTTGTACACAGTCGTTTTTGCCATTGTACAGTGTTGTTGCTGCTTCTCAACTCACATCTCACCTTAATGTTAATTTACGAGCTTTCTGCGAGCTATCTAATGGTACCTTCCAACGCACTTGTCAAGATCGCTAAATAGTCTTCTCTTTGTGATTGTGAGTTTTACTTATCTTAGGATTTTCATAGAAACATATGAGAAACATAACTTGGTTTTTATGAGTATGTTTCTTGTTTTACACTATGAAGCTTTTTGTTTGTGTTTTGGACTTTGGGATTGATAGAGACTTGAAAAGATGAGTGATGCTGCATTTTAGGTTACGTGTTCATTATTTCGTGTTCTTTTGGCTTAATAGACAAAGCAAAGCTTGTTCCCATTTAAAAACCTCGTTTGATTTCTCCTATCGGCGAAGTTAAATATAAGTGTTGTGATATGTCATTTGATAGAGACTTCATTAGGTAGAGACACTATGTGGCTTAGTATAATGAAGATGCACATATGTTTCTTTTAATGATCTGTACGAAACATGGTCAGGGTTTTTTTTTGTTTTTTTTGAGTTGTCTTGGTTATATCATACAAAGGTATTAGATTCCATGAAATCGATAAATGTCAGATATGATAATGCACCATGACGATAATGCGAATGTTTGCCATTAAGCTCGATGAGTCTTCTGTAAAGGTCTTATTCTGATTTGTAAGTTTGGTTGCAAAATGAGACAGGTACTTGAAGAGGCAAAGGAGTGATATGTCACACAGTGTGTGCGTCAGTTACTTTGAAGGGATGTGAGATCGTAATTGTGGGATTACCTCAAAAAAAAAACTTTGTTGTTGGGTTACTTTTTTATAGATTTTATTAGTTGTAGAGCTTCTGAAGAGAACATTTTTTTTTCTTTTATTGAACAATGCATAAAACTTTTGAACTATGTAACAACATTAATAAGTGTATTGGGTTAGAACTAAAACATTGTTGTTCCTTAGGGGATGGGCCTAAAAAGAAAATTAAAATCGATTTGATCCAAAAAGTTCTGACTGAATTCGAATTGAAATTTAAATTATTTAAATGAAATTTAGATTTTTAAATATGTATAGTCGTATATAAATAAATACAAATTTATGTCTGATGTAATTTAGTTATCTAAAATTACTGTTATAAATCTAAAAATTAATGGGAAAAATGTCATAAAAAAACTTCAGCTTTCAAAAACCGAAAGTTTAAAGCTTCGACCTAAATTTTTTGTTGACTTTTAAATTAAATATCAAACTTTTGTTGACTCGGCCATTTAGGGCATACCGTTAAATTGATAGACGAACAAAAATTTTAGCATTTAAATGACATTTTCAAAAATATTAAATTTTATAAAAATATTATACAAAATGATCAACCAATTAAATATTTAAAAATTCTATATAGAAAAAATATTTTTAAATTATATTCTCTTAAAGTTTTAAGATTATATCATCATAATTATGTATAATCACTCAAAAAGGATGTAATCTATTAATTTACAAATAAACATATACGATTTCATAAACCTAGAAAAATATTTACTCTTATAAACACCAATTGATCGGTTCTGTATTGGAGCCAACATAAACTTCATAGATCTATTTTACTTTTTGTGACACTGGGCTAAAAAAAAGAGATAAAATGGATAAAAATATTAGATAGAAAAATACAATTATTAATTTTTTATAAGGTGAAAAATTTAAAAAATAAAAACCAAAAATATGTGGTGTTAGTGGTTTTTAATCAATTAAATTTTTTATTATTTAAAAAATAAATTGAGAAAAATTGTGGTGTTGACATCTCATCAAAAGAATACGTGTCAACTAAACAGTTGTATCAGTTTTTTTTTAAATCATTTGTGATTTAGTATAATTAGATATATATATATATATATATATATATATCATATCAAAGTATGAACTTTCAAAATATGACATATTTAAGTATGAATTTTGAAAATGCGTAGTAAAATCTGAGACTATTGCACTTTTGTCGGTGAAAATCTTGTCACTTGGAGAACTAAGAATCAAAAGGTGGTGTCAAGGCCTAGTGTTAAAGCTGTATATCGATTTATGGCAGAAAATATCATGCTCAGCCCATAACAATACATTGCCTAAAACAAAAAGAAAATTTTAGGCCCATTTATAATTAAAATACACAAAAACATTTTATGAAGAAAATAGGATTTGTATCCTTGATTGGAACCCTATGAACCTTTCATGGAAGCATATGGACAAAGAAACATTAACCACTACACTAAACTACTACTTTCATAATAAGTCATGATCAGCTTGGTGCTATCTTACAAAAAAATTCAAAGATATGAAAATTCATTAAAGGCAAGCTTGGCAAGCCAAACCTGAGTAGGAATATTTAAGGCAATACTCTCTTCTCTCTCCCATATGCATGCTTGAATAAATTTATATGTTTTTCTCTTTTGTTTATAAGATTGTTTTTGTAACAGGTAGTTTTTCTCTATATATTTGTTTCTCCTTATACAATGTTTAAAAATAAATATATAAATTCTTTCTGTTCACTCTTATTTTCTGTTTTCTTTATCTTTCTCTTGCTCATATTTTCCCACAACACTTGCAATGATTTAACTGAATTAAAATTTAGGTTTGTCAAATGTCTTTAGAGTATGTTGATTCTATCACTAGTAAAAAAATTTCAAACAGCCACGAATTAGCAACAAATTGTATTCTAATTTCATATATTTTTACAAAAGAAAGCCACGGATTTACCACGAAAAAGCTATTAATTTCATTTCGTAGCTAAAATTAGCCACGAAAAAACCACAAATTTATTTCGTGGCTACAATTGGCCACGGAAAAGGCACACAAATTTCCGTGGCTAACTCAATTTATTTTTGAAGAGAAATTTCCCTCCAAATTTTTTTATATAGCCACAAAAAAGCCACAATTTTTTTGTGTGGCTAAAATTAGCCACAAAAATTAATTTTTTTTTGGAGAGAAATTTCCCTCCAAAAAATTTCNTTTTTTTTAATTTTTTTTTCAAATTAGCCACGAAAATTTTCGTGGTTTTTTCGTGGTTTTTTAATTTAGTGACAAAATTTTCTGTAGCTTTTCCGTGACTTTTTTTGCCACGAAAAGCCAAGAAAAAATTTAGCCACGACGTTATAATCACGAATTTTTTCCGTGGCTTTCCCGTAGGTTTTTCTCAAATAGCCACGAAAAATGGGGTATAGCCACATAAATTCCCGTGGCTATAACCTATTTTTTTACTAGTGTATAACCCTTCCAGACAGCTAAAGATTCATGATGTTCAATTAAAATTTAGTGTTGAAAATGATTGGAGAAAGCTAGATCTAAAGGGGAATTAGGGATGAAAAAAATATTTCTTTGTTGATTTCAAAAGGTTCCAATACAAGAAAAGGAGATTGAGCAATAAGAGAGTACAAAATAGTCAAAATATAGAGATCTAAATGAGACATGGTTCGTTACTAAGTACTTTAGGGTTTTTGCGGCTGATTTCCGGATTCTCTGGTTGGTAAAAGGAGCCTCCTATGTATACTTGCGCATGAGACTAGGATTCACGCACAATATTCTCTAGCTTCCTCATCCCCCAAGACTTATGAGATAAACTAATAGGCCTTAGTGCCTTACACAGTAAGATCGCGCTCGGCTTACAGTGCAGACTAAAATCTACCTAGTATGCGAGTTCTTGTTCGGATTTTACTTTGTACTTCATTCAACCAATTTCCTGGTGAACTCAGGTTGGATTTCTATGTGCCCAGGCTACCCAATATCGATTAAACGGAAAAACAATCAAATATGAAGAGTAAAATATGGGCACATTTTACGAGTGTGACACGGTAAAATCTTAAATAAACTATGTATTTTTCAAACAGTATCCTTTCAAGTAAAAACAGAAATGTGAATACAAAGAAGGCTCATTATAATAAAAAAGCCAACTAGTTGTACTTCCAATTTGATAAGTTTATATATGGATCTTCTACAAAAAGCAACTGAATTTTTAAAACTCTAATAAGTTGATCATTAGGACATAGATTAAGAAGAATAAACCATGAATTCTGAATGACTACAATATGTTTAAAAGATAGAATGGTATTCAAATACAACAAGAATAAACCATAGAGGTTGTAAACAATACAACTACTGTCTTGTTCTTCTTGGGATAAAGTTCCTCAAGTGAGGGTCGATGGGTACACCAAGGCTTTCATAGTTCGGATTATATAAGTTATTTTGCATCCTGAAAAAAAAAATATTGATTAGTTATATTGTTTTTGTTTAGAGTGAATGATTAAATCACTGTTATAGTGTAACATAAATATCAAATATGAAAAACTTTTAGTGAAAAATCATTTAATTACTGAAAAATTTTGAAAATATTCAGAAATCTCGGGATTACGATATTTTTTTATAAAAACTTTAAAATATATTATATACTTTTTAAAAAATCATTAGCGGAAATTAATGTCAAAACAAATCTGTCAAAACAACTGTGACCAAGATCCATGTATGAGAGATAAGTTGTTGTTTAATCAAAAGATGACAAAAGAATATTTTTTTTGTAGACCAATTTAATTTTTAATAAAATAGAACAAAGGAACACAAGAAATATTTTTTTCATTGTAAATTATTGAGATACTAATTATGAAAAAATAGATAGAAAATGCATAAAGATAAATGAAAAATAGATGGGAAAGTATAAACCTGTCTCGAGGAAGACGGGTTACACTTGAACTAGCATTCCTTCTCGGCACGATCCTCTGCATTATTAAATTAATCCTTGTTAGTATTTAATAAAAAAATTTAATTTGGAGAATTAAAGATTATGTGCTTTTGAGAAATAAACCCTTGGTTGTGCAGAAGATGATCTTCTTTGCTCAACTTGATTTTGGCGAGGTCTTTGTCTACCCCCCAAAGGAATGGTCTGTAATAGTTCTTAGTTCTTAGCACATATATATGAACTAATTCATGTTTAATTAAAAATGTATGTTTGTGTGTGTACCTGTGTTGGGTGTGGACGTATTTGTCTATACCCAAATGTTGGTGGAGGCTGATTTACTAACTCTTGCATGTTGCCATGATGGCTATAAATATAAGAACAAGTAAATGACTTGAAATTTAAATTGTAAAAAGCTGACTAATATTATGGTTCAGTAATCAGAAGAACTTAATAATATATATATATATGTTTTGGACTTGATACCTGGTAGAACTCCAAGGCTTTGAAGATGGTAGAGTCGTATAAACTTGATTCTGCTGATGATAAGTCCTGTGTGAGCCCACATTGTTTAACAAAAAAGTATACAATATCATAAACTTTAGTAAAAGGTATTAAATATAGATAAAAAGTACTCGAAAATAGACTGGCCTAACCCTAATTAAAACTGATCTGACCCGTAAGCCTAACTCTAAATCTATCCAATGCTACATAAACTGATCCAATGCGACCTGTAAACTGATCTTACCTAGCCACATCTGTAACCATCCTTGGAGCGAAAGGTCCGCCTTCACCGTTGGGTACAATCACTGGAGGTTGCTGTGGTGGCTGCTGGTTGTACATGTTCAAATGTGAAGCAGCTGGACCAGATTGGTAAGTTGGATGTGCCGGGTAACTTCTTGATGTGTATTTCATGAAAATAATATACATATTAGAATTTTGTTGATTAATACAAAGTATTGTATTTATAATAAATTAATCTGTGACATACAAAGGTACTGGTAGAGGCTGCTGTTGAAGATGATTTGGTAACTCAAAAGTATTAATCGATCGTTGCTGTTCTCCCATTAGTTGACCAATATCCATCTACCACATATATCCGTCAAATACTTAACTAAATATAAGCGATGATAAGAAAATGTTCTATTTAACATAGTAAAATAGTTTGGTTATAGAAAACAAATTAATAATTATAAACTAGATTATCACCCACGCGTTCTACTGCGTAGAAAATATATTCGATATATATTTTTGATATAAAATTATATTAAATAGAATTATAGTATATTTTACAAATTTTTATAAATATATGGATATTAAATATTATATTGTAAATAATATATATTTTCGGATAGTATAATTATAGATCCAAAGAATATAAATTAATAAGGTACAATAATTATATTTTGCAAATATTTAGGAAGATAAGGTTATAATTTTTAAAATGCCATATGTGATAAAATATTTTAATTAAAATAAATAAATTTATAAATAAATATAAAAAAATAATATAATATTATAATTAATATAAACTGCTAAAATCTCTAAACAACTTTTCTAATAGGGTCAATTTTCAGTACTGCTTAAATAATAAGTAGTAGATATGGCTTTGGATGGCTTATATTAAATATTTTATCTAGCTCATGAATATATTTATAAATAAACATCTAATTATAATTAAGTGATAATTGAAAGAAAATAAACTTACCATTGAAGAAACATCTCCCTCTTGAAAGAAATTTGGATTTCGGAGATTTTGTTGATCAACTTGTTTTTGATATTCATCTGAATTATCATCATCTTTCTGCTTAGATAAAACGATAACGTTTTTTAATAATTAATATATGGTGTAGTTTGATGGCATATACTAGTAAAGACTCAATCTGGCTCATGAATAGAATATATTCATAAAAGATCTAACAAAAATATTTTATAATTTAAACAAAAAAAATTTACCATTAGAAAATCATCTATCTCTTGGATAGATTTAAACAGGTTTGTATTACATAAATTCTGTTGACCAGAAGATTGCTTATATCCATCTGAACTGGCTAACAATTGCTCCTTGAATAAAAAAAATACAAAATTATTAATTATGGTTTAGTTTTGAGTAAGATTCTGTATGGCTCATGAAGTGTAAATTCATAAAATATCGAACTAAAAATTAACTGATAATAGGTAGAAGATGAAAGTTACGATTACCGAAACACCTGGATCTTGAAAATAATTCAGTAGATCAGGATTTGATAAATCTTGTTGTTGTTGATAACCAGGTTGTGGCTTGTTTGAAAAAAATTAAACAAGTTTATAAGTTAATGTTTGGTTTAGTTCTTATGAAGTATAGTAAAGAAAAAGGACTATACCACAAAAGGAACATTGGGCTCTTGGAAAAAAGAGTTTAATGACTTTTGTTGTTCAGATAGTTGAAGTCTATCTGAATTGCTAAACAGATGTTCTTGCGCATGCTAAGAAAAAATGAAAACAAATATGATTATTAGAATTTTATTTTCATAAATGGTTTATTTTGATGGCGAATAGTTAAGATTTTATGTTCAATCAAAACTGTAAGTCCCATACCATGTAAGGTTGATTTTGCTCTGTCATTGATAGATTAGTTTCGTTTATTGCAGGCATAGCTACGGATCCATTGAACTCAGGTCCTACTGTAGTAGGGATTTTCGAGAAATTCCTAGACATTGAACAAATTAACACTTTAGTTTTAGCATCAGGAAAATATATACGTAGAGACGGAAACAATCTAAAAAACTTAAAAACATACATGTAACATCGGTAATCGTTGATATTATTTGTTTTTATTCGATTTTTTGTTTAGTGTAAAGCCTCTTTTATTTATTTTCTGATTGACCGATTTGATAAGTTTAATCATTGACTTGACCATTGACCGTTGAATAAATCTTTGACCATTGACTTAATAGTTTTGACCGTGGACTTGATGCTGACATTAGCAGATTTTACCAATTTTTTTATGTGGCTAACGTGAGGGCTAACCACCTATCTCTTACTTATCTTATCTCTTCCACGGTTAGTGTAGTACCAAACCGTATATGGTCTTTGTATTTTTTTAATGTATTTGGTATATTGTTTGTGCGACTTGCAGGTATCTAGCTGGAGTCTTGTGGAGAGCCTACGGACGACAAATATACCTGTTGTGCACTGCACCCTAGAACGATAAAGCATCTACGTTGGTGGTGTGTCAGGCACTATCCCTTTAGAAAACCTATTTGTAAGGTGTTATGGGCACTTAACTAATTGTTTAGACCCATTGTTTGTATTTTCGTTGGAGATTTAGATGCAATGATTGTTACATGTTTTAGGTTTAAACTCTCATGAGTTACGTATTAAGCTGGATTTATGTTTTAGGGTCTCAAATCTTATGGACAGATCAATCATGGCTTCAAAACGGCTTTATCTTCAGTTTCTACATAAATGGAGTCTATAAATACTTGTTTTACGCACTTTTACTCCAATCCATGCCAAATGAAAATATATGTGATGTTGTCCTTGTAAAGACCTGAAATGACACAAAACATCCATAAATACTAACAAATCCTATGTTGAAATAAGTAAAATATGGGGTATATCAGTCTATATAGACTTGAATCCTTACTTGTCATCAAGTAAGAAACAAATGGAAGAGAATAAGAATGTGAAAGAGATTTGAAAAACTGGGAAATTACACACTCTATTAGATTATATCATGTTAAGCTTCGAGTCACCTGCAGAACTCAGAACAAGCAGATAACCAAATGATACTTCATGCATTTCAACATAAGCTTAGCAACAACACCCTTGCCCCCGGATTCCTAAGGATAACCAAAAATCACCATTGGAAAACTCCAAGCAATATCAAAAGATGCTCTCGTCGAGATGTTACTGATCAAGCTTTGACATATTATATTTTTCCGAACATAGTAGACTCAAGTAACCTCTCCTATTTTCTCTCCTCGGACTTATCCTTTATATATATAGTTCCTTCTAGATATTATTGAGTTTATTCTAGAGATTAGTACGCTTTGAGTGGTCTGCCATTATAGTCCTTTTGAGAATATATTTACCATCCTTTATCATAATATACTACTACTATATCAAAGGAGTTTTTAACTGTAAGTGTTGGTCAGAAGAAATAGATCAATGTATATCAAGCCCCAAGATGAGGAATTAAAGTCAAAATTGGGTTTTGGGGTTATAGTTAGATCATATAAGATTCCAAAGGATATGGGACCTCTATCATGTTGATTCACTTAATTCTTTCCAATCTTTCTATAAAGAACTGTAACATATGTGGTCGTGAGCGGATGGTAGATCAATCAATATCGTGTATGAAATCAATCGAGTGACGAATCAGGAAGAAATACTATGTATATATATATATATATATATTTGCAATTGTAAATGATAACAAGAAAAATACGATAGCTCAGATGGTAAAAATTCTCGTACGGAGGTTCAGATGATACCTCAGTTATGCTTATGAATGCACGTTTTTTTGTATAACAATAGTATTGTAAGTTGCTTTAGCTGAATTGTTTATTAATCTTTAATTTTTTTTCATATCTTTTTTTAAAAAAATTTTGGTTATGTTTTGCATTAATATAAGTTTTGTTGGGTTTTTGGGTTTATATCCTAACCAAAAATCCCCTAATGGCCTGGTTAAAATTTTACTACCAATTCTACATGGATAAAAGGCCCAAGCCACTCAAACCTGACCCACAAAACCAGATAAAAATCCTGCCCCCTAAACCAGCTAAATAACCAGCTACAACAAACCAGAAACCTAACCTAAACTAAACCAGGTTCTCCCTAACTCTAGGAGGAGACAACAGCCGCTGACCCTCGAAGTCGAAGACATGAGGCCGCCGGTAGAGACGACGACACCGGTGCTGGACTCCACCAGCCCAGGACCACCGAGGAACACGGTGGCAGCACTGGAATGTGGAAGAATGATTCACGATTGTAATTACGAAAGAAACTAAGAAGTCTTGGGACTTTTTCAATAAATTTGGGGTTTTAAAATTTTTACCGATTAAAATAGAACTTACAAATATTTGTTTATTGATTGGACAATGATAAGTCTATAGATTAATGGGGTCAGGTTTATTTGTTCTATAAAGTAAGTAATATTTTTTTTAATCTGAATATCAGATATTTTAGAAAGAAATCAAAGATTCATTCCACAAAATAGTTTTCTTTCATATTTTTTCTCTTTTCGGATAACTCCGTCATCTAACAGAATATGTGTGTAGAGCAATTGCATATGATAACCGTGCAGTAGGTA
>KE158816.1:0-12535 GCA_000411055.1 Leavenworthia alabamica | reverse complement strand
AATTCTAAACAAATCTAAATTAAAGTTTTAAATAAATTTATAATTGTAAACTAAAATATATTTATAAAAATGTTAATATAAAATGTATTAGTTTTTTTTTATATATCTTTCATTTTTTTATTAGAAAATGATGATTATACTAGTTAATATGATTCATTTATCTATATTTTAGTTTATAGATTGCGTAGCATAAAATAATGTATATGCTCTATTATAAATCAAATTTATACACTGGAGTCTAATGATATGGCTTAAACAAAACTACTAATAATAACAATAATAATCAAATTAATACTATAAAAATACCAATAATAGTTTAACTCACACTCTTATTTTGTATAACAAACATCATATAATATTATAACAATGTCAAAAGTATAAAAAGTTGGAGAAAACTTAAAATAAAACATCAAATTCAAAACAGATATGGTTTGCTATGCGCTGTAGTACAATTTAAATCCAAACCTTGTATGTTATTGTATAACACAGGCCACAACAACATGTCTAAAGTCTCATACCAAAATTAGCGTATAGCTGATCCATAATCCCACTGTATACCTTTGTACCATCTGGTATCACATCAGTCATTGGTTCTTCATTCCGGTACATAAAACCTGGATTATGGTGGTTAACTGAATTCGGCAGCATGGAGAGTCCGGTCATATAAAGACTTGTCATATCATCTTGTGAACCCAATGAAGAAAAAGGAACACCTATCTGACTTGTGGTCTGATTCTGAGAAGTTGGCGAATCAGACCGATACCTAGCACGTGGGTTGTCCATACTGCGTAAAGGTGGTGACGGATGCTCGTGAATCCCATCGTATGTAACAACCAATATCTTATCATCATCTGCTCCTCTCTCGACATGCTTCTTCACATTGCATCCATAGTATGTGCATTTGT
This sequence comes from Leavenworthia alabamica, assembly GCA_000411055.1. Classification (NCBI taxonomy): domain Eukaryota; kingdom Viridiplantae; phylum Streptophyta; class Magnoliopsida; order Brassicales; family Brassicaceae; genus Leavenworthia; species Leavenworthia alabamica. The sequence goes on along the minus strand of KE158816.1, from coordinate 11,630 downwards.
AGTAACTCCTGTGATATACAAAACATACTAACTAATTAGTTTTTCTAACCCAAGACTAATCTAAAGCTACTAAGTCTATTATGTAATGAGTTTTGAACAAACCAACCATAGAAAAACCATGCAAACAAGCTTATTAAAAAGCTTAGGAAAAAAGAACAAGATGATATAATAACCTTGCATTAGGGTTTCCATTGACAACTTTCCGACCATATTTTCTCCAGCGATAACCATCTTCAGGATTGTTTTCTTCGCATTCCATCTGAATTATGACCCTTTGTGCCTTGTTTTTTCTTGTGGCACCAACCATATTTGATCCCTCATACTTCCTACAAGAATTTATGTAATTGTTAATATAGTTAACATACGATTTTTATTTTAACATCAACTAAGATGTTGTTTAGTAATAATGATTTCGATGGTAACATTTGTTGTAACCTTCTCTTGGAAGATGAACCAACATCAATATTTTTGTGACCCTCATCTTCTTTCTTATCAGCTATGTGTTCTTCTTCTTCTCCGTCCTCCCTCTTGATCTCCCGCACCATGGAAATGTTATTGACTTTCTCAACAGGGTCAGATTTAGAGGAAGCAACTAAATGAGCACCAAATAGATTCATGAGGTGGGATTAGAATTTCATAGATGCATGTTTCACAAGTAAGAAAAATCCAATAAAAGATTCAAAAAATGAAGAACGGATTCAAACTTGAATGCAAGTAACTCTATTCTAATACCATCTTGAGGAGGCAGATCAGTCGGCTGACGAGTAACATCATTGTTGACATTACCAACGACCTCAGATTCAAAAAAATTGACTAAAGGAGCAACAAGTGGCTCGACTTGAGGTTCATAAGATGGGATATGAACAGACTCTTCCATTGGAGTATCATAGCAGCCTGTGCACAAGTAAACAAAACTGATAAAAAGATTCTTGAAAAATAGTGAAATGATTTAAACCGGAGGCACATACAGGGAGGGATCTAGAAATAAAATTTAGGAGGGGCAGTGATGCAATTTAAAAATAATTAGGAGGGAAATTTTACAGTTTCTTAAAAAACGAAGGGAAATTTAAAAAAATTATGGGGGCAACTACCCTACCTCCTTCCTTCTTAGATCCGTCCCTAGACATATATAACTATATTATAATACCTTGTTGAGAAGGCACATCAATGTTCGGTGGCTGATCAGGACGAACGTTGTTGTATATCAGTGTTGTTGCATTGCCTTCAACAAAACTCTCCACCATTGCTGGAGGTCCACGATTGATGTTAAGATGTGGAGAAATAATCTGGGAAAGCAAGTCACCAAAGAAAACAACAGTTAAGGATTAAGATTTGATGGTTATAAATATATTTTATGAAATGCTAAAAGTCCTAGGATTATTTTTGGAAAATGCAGATATAAACATGTACACATACGCAACGAAAAACACAATTAGAACCTGATTGTATATGAAATACAATAAAACTTATCATTCAACCATAACAAAATAAATTAGCTAATAGTGTATCATATAACTATATGTACAAAAAGCATTGAAACTTACCTGTGAAGAATTGGAGAACAAGGGAGACATCAACAGTATAGATGGACTGAACCCTGGAGAGGTAAAAGAGACAGAAGAAGGAACAATCGAGCTTCTGAAAAATGCGGCAAAAGGATTGATGTTTTCGATGTCGAGTGTTGGAGGATTAAATCCTATCCTTGAAGCCAATCTCTGGCGGAGACCAGGTCTTTGTTCAGGACAAACATTACGGTCTCTTGATAAGTTGGGTTGAGGGAAGATCTCGTTGATCGGATTTAGGTCATTGTCCGTTTGGTTCAAGATCGCCAATATTGTTCTTGGGCTAGGACTGGAGGGTGGAGCCGAAAACGGTGTTTTCTCCATATCGCTTCCGTCGAAATCATTCATTTTTTGAGGGATTCCTGAGATGTGAAATATCGCGCACACAAAAATAATCTATAGTTTGAAATAAAAATGTAATTTGTATATAGATGTAAATGGAGATACCTTTTCCTTGAGAGGAAACAAATCGAAAAACAAAGAAGAATACAAAGGGGATGTATGTTGCTGCATAGGAGGAAGCTGATGTGTATTGTTCTTAAATAGTGAAACTAGTAAAAATGTCATTTTGGTAACAAATTTAGCTGGTCAAACTTTGTTTAATAAAATTTGAATGCCTAAAGAGGTCTCGATTATAATTTGGTTTCTATTAGAAGTATTTGATTTGGTTCGGTCAATCGAAACAATACCCGAAAACTAGAAAACTAGTTATTTTAAATTAATATTGAACTATATATTTCAACTTCAACTTTGGCTATTTAATGTGGTCAGTTTTAAAAGAGTTGTATGTTTAGTTGTTAAAAAATGTTGAATGAGCATATATGATAATCCAAAAAATGTTGACTGGTGAATAAGGCAAATGTTCAAATATTGACCGACTTATGTGGTAAGTTTTTGGGCCATTACATCACACCGGACTGGGAGGATTCACTTCACTATCTCATATCAAGTTTCTTCTACATTCATTCTCTACCATGTGTGGCACCAGAGGAATGGTAGTGATGATGACCTCAATTCAAAACAAATTGTTGGTTAAATTTGAGGTCATCATCAGGCAGGATACATAACAATGGTCCCAATTCTTCCTCTCATCTTTTATGTTCTTTTGGGAGGATTACTTATAAATTTCACATTTTACTTATTTTAGTATTAGATATTTTTGCTTTTTCTGGTGTTTTGAGATCTTTTAGAGGTCTAACCATGTCTTGATAGAGATTAGTGAGTTTGTAGAATGGATTGTTTCAGAACTTCTAGACGATTAACAACCAATCGATCCGATTTATTGTCATTCGGTCCTCATCAACATCTGTCTGATGATCGACCAGCACATTAACGACTGACTTTTCCATAATGTTGAATGATGCTGACCAATTCGTCCGATCAGTGACCAACCGATCCATAATAGCAAGCGAGGTCAACTGATTGATCCGATCAACAGTGGCAGTCCGAGCATACTATTCAGACTCTAGAGGATTTTTGAGGATGGGAAAAGAGTACTCATCCTCGGCGTCTTGCGGGACCTTCACGCCTGTGTAAGCGTGAAGGCACTTAGACAATGCCTTCCAAGGCTTCCTAGTATCTTCTCCGGTGCAAGGTAAGACAACAAGCTCTCCACTCCTGGTGCATTGTCCAAGCATTGCACGGTTGCTCCATGTTGTAGACTTCGTTGCACGAAGTTGTTGAAGTTGCTCCGGTGTGTTCGCCTCATGGTTTGGCTGACTGTCCTGGGTGGAATGACTGGTACGCGAGGTGTGCTTTTGGCAGCATCGGTAGTTTCCTCGGGTGCTGTCGAGTGTTGTCCGGGTATCGAGCGATGAACCTCATCATTCCCTTCCTCTTGTTGAGGTTTTGTCCACAAAACAGGTTCTTCTCCTACATCAAAACGAGATAGATCAGCAACATTAAACGCACTGGATACATTGAAGTCTCCTGGAAGTTCTAGCTGGTAGACGTTGTCGTTGATGCGCCCTGTCACTCGGAAAGGTCCATCTCCTCTTGGTGATAGCTTATTCTTCCTCCTTCCCGGGAACCGTTCGGGTCGAAGTTGTAACCAGACCCTATCGCCTTCCTTGAAGATCATAGCTTTCCTTCCATCGTTGTCCTGTTTGGCCGCTTGCTTTGATCGTCGGATGATGTTCTCGCAGGCTTGGGTGTGTAGCCGCTTGATATGTTCGGCTCTTGACAATCGATCCTGATCGACAATCTGTGTGGGCGGTAGAGGCAGAAGGTCTAGCGGGGTAGTTGGATTGAACCCGTAGATGACCTTGAAGGTCGACATCCTGGTCCAGGTATAGACTGCCCGGTTGTAGGAAAACTCCAGGTACGGAATGCACTCGACCCAGTTCATCTTGTTCTCAGCCAGGTGGTCCGCAATGATGCTCTGAGTGTCCGATTAAGTACTTCGGTCTTGCCATCCGTATGCGGGTCACAAGCGGTAGAATAGACTAGCTTGGTGCCTAATCGTTTGCATAGCGTACGCTAGAAGTTCCAAAGGAACTTGGGCTCTCGATCGGATACAATGGTGTGCGGTACACCGTGTAGGCGCACTACTTCTTTGAAGAATAGGAGGGCGGTCTCGGTAGCATCATTGGACTTGGCACAAGGTATGAAATGGGCCATCTTGGAGAAACGATCGATGACCACGAATTTGGAATCCTTGTGTTGTAATGCGGGTAACCCCAACACAAAATCCATCGATAGGTCGATCCAAGGGCTGGTAGGTGTTGGCAGAGGTGTGTACAGTCCGTGCGGTTAGACTTTAGACTTAGCCGATTTGCAGATGATGCACGAGGCTATGTAGCGTTCCACGATCCGTTTAAGCTTGGGCCAGTAGAAATACTTCTTGATAATGGCGGTAGTCTTGTGAATGCCAAAGTGTCCCATAAGTCCACCTCCGTGGGCTTCCTTAAGCAGCAAATTTCGGATGGATCCTTGAGGAATACACAGCCGGTGCTTTTGGAAAAGATACCTGTCATGAGGTAGTAGTCCTAGTAGGCTCCTTTGCCATGCTCACGATAGCTCTGTCCAAACTTTGGGTCAGCATCGTATAGGCTCTTGAGTTCCTCGAAGCCTAGGACTTTAGCTTCCATTACCGTGACCAAGGCATAACGCCAAGACAATGCATTGGCGACTACATTGTCTTTGTCTTTCTTGTACTTGATAACGTATGGGGACATCTTGATGTATTCGAGCCATTTAACGTGCCTCTTCTTCAGATTGGTCTGTCCCCTCAGGTGCTTCAAGGTTTCATGGTCAGTATGGATCACACACTCCTTGGACAGCAAATAATGCTGTCAAGTTTCCATGGCTCGAACTAGGGCGTACAATTCCATGTCATATGTCGGATAATTTAGCGCTGCCCCACTCAGTTTATCATTGAAGTACGCGACCGGATCGACCTCCCTGGGTCAATACAGCCCCAATGCCGATGCCAGATGCATCGCATTCTACCTTGAAAGTCTTGGAGAATTCAGGTAAGGCTAGCAAAGGTGCCTCAGTCAATCTTCTTTTCAGCTCTGGGAAGGATTGTTCCTGAGCTTCTCCCAACTCAAAACCCATGCTCTTCTTTACTACTGCGGTGAGTGGTGCGGCTACCGTACTAAAATCCCGAACGAACCGTCGGTAGAAACTAGCCAATCCGTCGAAGCTTCGCATTTGACTGACGGTAGTGGGAGTCGGCCAATCTTCGATTGCCTTGATCTTCTCGGTATCTACCTTGAGCCTCTGCGAACTTACAACAAAACAAAAGAAAACAAGCTCTTCTGCACCAAATATACACTTAGCAAGATTATCATAAATTCCTTCTTCCCTAAGCATGCAAAGGACTTGTTCTAAGTGATGTAAGTGATCATTAAAACACTTGCTGTATATAAGGATATCGTCAAAGTATATTACCACGAACTTGTTGATGAAAGGCCTTAGCACGTGGTTCATAAGCCGCATGAACGTAGAAGGTGCGTCGGATAACCCGAAGGGCATCACTAGCCATTCATAGAGGCCTTGTTTGGTTTTCAATGCAGTCTTCCACTCGTCTCCTTTCTTCATGCGTACTTGATGGTAGCCACTGTTAAGATCAATCTTGGAGAATAAGGTGGCTCCACTCAATTCATCGAGCATGTCTTCTATTCTCGGAATAGGATGTCAGTATTTGATGGAAATGTTGTTGATTGCCCGAAAATCAACACACATTCGCCAGGTGCCATCTTTCTTCGGCACAAGTAGCACTTGAACAGCACACAAACTTAGACTTTCTCGGACATAGACTTTTCTCGGACATTCTCGGACATAGACTTTTCTCATGATATCATCTACTTGGCGCTCGAGTTCTTTGCCTTCTTCTGGGTTAACTCTGTAGGCAGCACGATTAGGAAGCTAGGCACCCGGCACAAAGTCAATCTGATGCTCAGTTCCTCAGATAGGCGGAAGTCCAGCCGGTATGTCTTCCGGGAAGACATCGTCAAATCTCTCGAGTAGACGATGCAGATCATCCAGCAATGACGATTGTTTTTGGTGAGTACTCAATGCTTCCTTGAATATCATAAGTAGGACTTGACTGACTTGTTCCCTTGGGTGAGCTTCCAGAACTTTTTATGGAGTTCACGGTGGTAGAGCACAAGCACATATCGACGTTTTCATCAGACGTTTCATCAAGTCCCACGAGCAAAGTTGCAGCATGGAATTCCTTCTACGCTCGGTTTGATCTCGATCCCACCAGGTCAAGGCGTGATCGGTCAATTGAGCAGCTACGTAGGCAACCTTCCGTGAGTCATCATATTCATTACAGTCGAATATGTGATCCATTCGACGTTTCCAGTCTAAGTAGGCTTCAGAGTCGACCTTACCGGCAAAGGTAGGTGGAGCGAGTTTCAGGCTGGGAACATGCGGGCATTCCCTACGCTGTCCCGGGTTTGGTCGTCTTCCCACTGTCTATTCCCTCGATGCCATGGTGATGGTGGTGGTAAATCAGGATCTTCTTCCTCATAGTCACCATCATCCTCTCGATCTGGTATCGGATATCTTGCAGGAGGGTTAACAGGATCAGGTGGCCTTGAAGGGGTTTACAGCTGGGTGAGTCTTTCATTCAACCGAGTTAGAGTTCAGTTGATCTCGGCGAGAGTAGCAGCAGTATCGTCGGCCATAGGTGTGTGTAACCTTGCAAAACACACAAGAACACAACACAAAAAGTCAGTATATTGAAGACAATATAAACTATGTGAATGAGGATGATGCAATGCTAAAAATTTATTGTGAATGCTTATGATATATGAATGATGGTTGTTGGACTATAACAACATCAGAAATGCCTAAGGCTATCGGTCACTATAGGCTGACACTTAGAGATTTTCAGAATTTTCTCAAGGATGTACGGAAATCAGATCGATGCGCGGGTCCTAATCGGTATGCGGATATCGGTTAGGCGTTTGGAAATCGGGCTGGAACGCAGACCTAAATGTCAGATGGTTTTATCGATTGGGTTGGAAGGCGGATCATGTACGGTACTCGGGTTAATACGCGGACCTTAATGACTAGCGGGTTGGGACGCGGATCCTGTACGACACTTGGGTTAACACACGGACCTTATCGGCTAAATGGGTCGGGACGCGGGTTAAGCGATAAGGTTGTACGGCTAGATGTGGGTTTGACCGTCTAGGTTCAATGAACCTTGGCTATTGACTTGTCAATGGTCAATAAAGCAAAAGGCGCGGGCGAGGGATGGGTGACACGTTACTATGACGACCAAAAAGCAGAAAATGACGGCTAGGATGATGCAGCTAATGATTGGATGAGCGCAAAAACACAAATGCACACAGATATCTGTCCGATCAAAAAGCTGTATTTCTTAGTTTTCTCTCGGCGTATTCCCCAAATACTCGACAGACAGCGACTCGAGCATGAACCCAGGAAAACCGTGATAAACAACGAGATTTCCGATGGAAATCACCCGGCGAGCATGCGGATTAGTACTGCAACTCCGTCTGGCAGCTTAGTCCGCACAAGTTTTTTGAATCTACGAAGATTTTAGACCAATCACTCCGTTGAACAATGTTCTTCCGAAGATACACGACGAGCATGAAAGGTTAGTATCTTCATTTGAAATTTCAAACAAGTGTGCAAGATGCAATTTTTATGCGTTGTATGATGCTTAAATGCGTAAAGTTGCCGAATTTGTAGGAAACCTGGCTCTGATACCAAATATGATATTACCCAAGGTGTCAGGCGCTAAATTCGTGTTCCCTTGGCTGTCTGCAGTCGATGCTCGAACCGATAGACGACTATCAGGAGACTCGAATACGACACGAAATCCAAACGATGATGCTATGCAAATTGGCAGTGCGGCACTCGTCGTTTCACAGCAAGACAACCCTAAAACCTGACGAGACAACACGGGTAACTAGCGATGGACTAGCGATGATGCGATGCAAGACTGACTATGCGGCACTCGTCGTTTCACAGTAGAAAAGCCTTAAAACCCGACGAGACAACACGAAATGTTTTCAATGAACTAGCGATAAATGACTCGATCGATACTCGAGCGATAGGCGACAGATTACTCGATCTATCGTCGATCTACTCACGGATACGACGAGTTTTATGGCTGTCCGCGAGTATAACTCGAGCATTCGACCCAAAATGCAAAGATAAACATATATGATGCGAGGGATGATGGTGCTTCAACCGAGAATATGATTCAATCGGTTAGAAGCTTGGAGATGGAGATAGAATGAAGTGCGACACCATAAGCTATGGAAATGTTTAAGGATACGGCAAAATCTCGAGCATCTCACTCAAGACATCTGGAGATAATTCTAGAGATAGAAAGTAATACTTGTATTAAGTTAAAAACATAACCATTACATAGCATTAGGCATGACCACTGTTACGGTTAGTTAATCTCCAGTTATGTTTATAAATTTTTTTAACCTTAACCTTAACCATTTAATATACGGTTAATACGGTTACGGTTAAAACCGGTTACAGCTAAAAATGATTACGGTTAAAAAAGATTACGGTTATATACAGTTAAATTTTAGTTTATTTATTTACTAATAATATAAAAAAATAATATCATAAATATTTTTACCAAAACATATTTAAATTCTATTGCAAGAATTAAATAGTGATATTTCAACTAATAATATCATATAATACATTTTATTTTATTTTTAAAACGGTTACGGTTATAGTATTACGGTTACACCATACGGTTAACTAACGGTTTTTATACGGTTACGGTTAATAATTTACGGTTAACCATAACTATTATGTTTTTACGGTTAACGGTTATGGTTGTTAACTTTTTTATACGGTTACGGTTTGATTATGGTTAAAACTGAACGGTTACGGTACGAAATACGGTTACGGTTAGGTTTTGGTCATGCCTACATGGCATACTCGGCCAGTTTATATAGAGACTTGGCCGAGTTTCATTAAACTAAACGGGCCAAACACGCGGCCTTATTACATAAACGCTTAAGAAAAAGAGGCCTATTATAACTGGGCTTCCTTTTGATAGAACCAACTCTCTACTTAGTCGAGGCTCGTCGTGGATGTTTCAGAGGCAACTAAGTATGGAACTGAGAGTTGATGCATCGAGTCGAGCCTCGTTAAAAACCCATCCTATGTGAATGGGAAAAGACTACTCATCCTCGGCGTCTTGCAGGACCTTCACGACTGTGTAAGCTTGAAGGCAATTAGGCAATGCCTTCCAAGGCTTCCTAGTGTCTTCTCCGGTGCAAGGTAAGACAACAAGCTCTCCACTCCTGTTGCATTGTCCAAGCATTGCACGGTTGCTCCATGTTCCAGATTTTGCTTCACGAAGTTGTTGAAGTTACTCCGGTGTGTTCACCTCATGGTTCAGCTGATTTTCCCGGGTGGAATGACTGGTACGCGAGGTGTGCTCTCGGCAGCATCGGTAGTTTCCTCGGGTGCTGTCGAGTGTTGTCTGGGTATCGAGAGATGAACCTCATCAGCTATGGTTTTACAGATTCGCATGTTCTCTTTTTTATGTCTTATGTTTATGTGTGGAACAAACTGAATCAAAATAAATAGAATATGTAAACAAAATTATGAAAAAATATTTTGAAGATAGGCAAATGTCATAGGATCATACTCAATTTAAGAAACAAATTTGAAGATTAAAGGGTCCAATTTTTTTTTGTAAAATTATTTAGAGATTTTTAAAAATGACTAAGAGATTTCTTTTATATGAGCCTCTCAAAAATGACTTCTTATTAAGAGATTTTACTTTTTTCGTTTGGGGTCCTACTAGGTCCTACCAAAGTTTTAGAGGAGTTAAATGCAAGTGAATATGACAGCTAGGGTTTTACAGAGTCGCATGTTCTTTTTTAAAAATATTAATCATAATTGTATGTGCGGGATAGCCCTGGGCATTTGGAATTTTTGGGTTACTCGGGTCGGATTGTTCAGATTTTTTGGTTTATTCGGCTGCGAAATTTTAACCGAATTGATCCAAACAAACTCAGATGGATTCGGATTTTAATCGGATCGGGTTATTTGGATTAATTAAAAAAAATTGGACCATCAAAAAGAAATTGGCCCAAAAAACGTTTTGGCCCAAAAACAGTTCAAACCGACCTGACCACGTCCTCTTCTTTTTTTCCTCTCTCCTTCTCTCTTATTCTCCTGCTTCTCCTTCTCTCTTATTCTCCTGCTTCGCTATTATTTTCCTCTGCAACTTCTTTTTCTATTTTTTGTGAATCTTGTGCTCACTCTCTTTTCTTTTTGTTCTTCTCTCTCTTTTCTTCTTCTTCTTACTGTCGCTTCTACTTTTCTTCAACTATTTCTTCCTCTGTTCTTCTTTTTTCTTCCTCTGCTCTTATCGTTTCTTCAACACTCCTAAGACCTTGAAGCATATGTGAAGTAATCAAAACAGGTATGAAACTAATTCGGAGCAGTAGTAGGATCCGATTACCGCTTTGAATTCCGAATCATAAATGAAATTCTACTGATCGGATTCTAAAGAGGATTTTATTTGATTCACGGAATGTGTTGATTGGATCGGTTCTCGGATATCCGATCAACCTGATCCGAACGCCCACAGTGAGTGCGGGATAAACCAAATCAAAACATACTGAATATATAAACAAAATATCAAACCAGACATTGTCGGAATTATGAAAGATATTTGTCATAATCAAAACCAGATAAAACAAAATAAATATTGAACAAAATATCTAACCGGTATTATTCAAAATTCTGAATGATATATCAATTACAAAAAAAAATATTTTGTAATTCTGCACGTGCGGGTTCGCATCTAGTTTCATTTGTTCAAACAACTTATTTTCCGCGATGGGCAAACAGGTTGGTTTGTTCGGATCGGACATGACCGACCCAAAAATAACAATTCGAAAATCGAATTAGATCCGTTTCAAAATCCGAGCGGTATTATTTTTTCTGGGTTTCGGATATCGGATCGGAGCAGATCGGTTGTCGGATTCCGATTGGATCCGAAATAGATCACACATTCACATGTTCTTCATCTTCATCTTCTCACTTCTCCATTTTTCCTTCAATAAAATTTGATTTCTTGTCCACTTATTAGTAATAATCGAATATTATAAGATGAATCTACATAACGTGAGTTAAAATATGAAGAAAAAAAAAGTGATGAACAAATTGAAAAACGAACGGCCGTTGCTATTAGGGTTTCGAAGTTTTCAGGAAGAAGAAAGAGAGAAAATTACAATATTACCCTTTATTGAAAACGAAAAAAAATAATACCATCTACGCTTGGCTGGCAGCGTCATTAATTGTTAAACTCAAACCACTAGACCAAGATAACTTCTTATATATATATATATATATATATATGCTTAAGTATTTAAATTCATTTGTTTTAAAAAAAACTGTTCCGAACAATCCGAATAAAAATTCGGATTCGATTCGGATAAATGTTTTGTTCCGAATAACCTGAGTTCTGGAAAAAAACCCGATCCGACCCGATATTCGATCTAGAATCCGATCGGTAAAAAGTTTTCCCACTGAATAAACAGATTACCGAATAACCCGAGTCTGAACAACCCGAACAACCCGAATGTCCAGGGC
>KE158815.1:0-10804 GCA_000411055.1 Leavenworthia alabamica | reverse complement strand
ATTCCCATGAATCTCTCACTACTCACCGGAAAATACTTCTCACCTGAAGCATACCTCTCTGATGCTTTCTTATTCCAATATATACAGCTAGTGACTCACTCACACCTCTGATCTCATCCAACGGTCCCCACAGAAGATCCCTTCGAATTGTTATTTGTTCCAACAACCTTTCTCTCTCCAATCAAAGCCAAATTATTCCTTGCCAGCTCATCATTAATTTGTGTCTCATCAGAAATATCTTTAAGCGCTTCCTGTTTCTTTAAATTTCTCCTGAAATACACTTGTAAAGGCTTAACACATTCTCTCCATACCGATCTCACGTGCCACTTCGTACTATGCTTATGCTCCGGATAAAAGAGAGCCACCTGAGTTTGTTCTCTCCATGAAACCTGAAGTTACCAACGCCATGATGTGCTCCAAAAAATGGTTATGACTTTGATGATTGACAATGGTAGTATTGGTAAGAACTTCCTGCTTTTTTTTTTGGTTTAACTAGAAGAATTTGAAATGCTTTTGTGGCCTTCATGAAACTCAGTAGAATTTAAAATGCTTTTGTGGCCTTCATGAAACTCAGTTTTTTTTTTTCGTTTTTAGTATGTTGGTTTCATATTTCTGTGTGACTATGTCAATATTCTATAATGAGTAACCTTTTTTTTTATGAGTTGTTATAAAAAATTGAAATGAATCTGTCGAAATCGAAACTAATTTGATTATAAGTACAAATTTTCAGAAAATGAAATTAATTGTCAACAAATTTTAAAAGGTTTTATGTTTTAACTTGGTAAATAATTAAGGTGCTTAAAGATATTGTTATAGTATTATTTATAGAATATTGAAATTTATTGGTAAAGACTTTTTTACTTTTTGATATAAAATAGGGCTTAATACTCAGGGGCGGACCCATGTGGGAGTATGGTAGGGCACGTGCCCCATGCTACTTTAAATAATTTGCTTATAATTTTCTAGTTAAAATCATTAGTTAATCCATGTGGTTAAGGATTGCCCCATACATATTAAAGGTTCCTGGTTCAAATCCCTAATGTTACATCATATTTGTTATATTAAAATTTTTTATGCCCCATACATAAATATCTGCTGGGTCCGCCACTGTTAATACTTATTAATATTTTTGGGTGAAATATATTATTTTCTTCAAAACTCTTGTTTTTAATATTATAGAAAACACATGTTAGCAGTTTGACCCAAAAAGAGAGAAAAAAAACAAATGTTAGCAATATACAAATATAACATTTAAACTAAAAAAAAAACCATTTTCTCGTCCTTATAGCGTATTTGTTGTATAGCATTTTCCAACCCTTTAGAATTTCCATATATGACATTTTTAAAAAAAAATTATTTATATCAATAAAATCGTTTATCACGATAAACAATGTTATTTATATATATAACATATGCAATAAGCAAATAATTTACAGCCTTCGTGTTCCTTTTTATATACCAGTCTTATTTTCACCGACTTATAAACCCAAAGACCTTACACTCTCAATTACCTTCAAATTAGACTTCCCTGTAATCACTCTTTTGTTTCTTACATTTTAAAAGAAGTTCCTGAGAGCTGCAAATTAAACTCATTAGTTAATCTGACATATCTCCTCTACATGTTCCCCTCTATATCCATTTCTTAGATGCTTACAGCCACTAGATTCTTCAACCTGGATTAGTCTTTAGGTAACAGGAAACACATGAAAAAAGGGTGAAGCCTGGTCATTTTGGGGCTATGCAAGTCTGTCTCTAAGGCAGGAAGCTATTCAGCTCAGATCAAAACCAGCATCTGCGCTTATAGCGTACATCAATTTGGTCTCCAATAGCTCTTTGCTGCATCATTAACAAGAGACTTTTAATTTGCTTTCTCCAATTACAGCATCAAGTGCAGAACAAAACCAAAGAGATTGTGTTATGAGAAGAAGACAAACCTTTGATAAGGCGGAAGTTTAAGAAGGTTCATACAAGTGGCTGATGTCGGTAGTCTATCAACTGATTCATTACTAGCGCTACCGGCAGCCCTGAACACACATTCCAAACGAGTATAGATCTTTTAAGATTGTGTTACAGTCCAAATCCCCCATAAAAAGTCAATACGATTGTGAGTCTGTGTAAGTTTACCTCTGTATGCAGAATGCAGGTTCCAAGTATTTGAAACCAAGCAGTGGTCCTCGTGAACAACCTGTCACAAACCTGAAATTGAAGATGATAGAGGTTACCCTCTTAGTTCCGTTAAAAGAAAATAAATAGACTCATGTGATCATTGGTACATAGACTGTAGTAATTGTGAAGTAGTCTTACTTTAAGAACTTCTTTTGATTTTCAGTTGAGAAGCTTTTCAAAACTTCCCAGAACATATCGATCACATAATGTCCCTGTCAAGAGAATATAGCGATGTAATCATATAACAATGATCCATAAGTTTCTCTACGTTAATTCACAATGGCATTTTGGAACCACTCACCGAGTGGTAGCCTCCAGCATAGTTAGTGTTGTTTCGCAAGTCGTCAATATCCAAACTATCAGCTGAACCAGATATGAGAACCTGTAACCAAAGCTCACAAAGGTAAAATTCATCTGTTCATGCTCCTTGAGGAAACAAACTGACAAAGTTTAACGATCTAGAACATAATTCTATTTTGCCACCTGAAGCTCATGTTCGTTGAACATGTCGATCCATTCTTTCGGAATGAGTTGCTGAAACCCCCTCAAGAAATGAGAACTCTGCTGACGTATCTGCATCCAGAAAATTAGGATGTATCAAAAGCTGTTAACTGTACAGAGTGACCTCAAGTATACTGAAATAAATGAGGTACATGGTTCTCAAGCACCTGAAAATTCAATCGATGATTAGAAACCAGATGAATGAAAGTTATAACATTCTCATTGGTAACACGCATGTCATTTCCCCCTGGGAGTAGCTCTTCTTCTGTCCTCTCTCCATATTCATTATTTAAAATAACAAAGTAAAGCTCCAACTCTGAGATGTCAGCCTTATAACGCTGCAAGTATCATAATGTAATTGAAATATATAAAAGGTGGATAAAGCTGAAAAAATAGCCAAAAACCTCGTAGGTGTAGCTATCTCCCAATTCCACAAATCAACAGAAACATAAAATGTTCAGTAAAACTCACCTTCAGAAATATAAGGTGCCTATACAACTCAGGATCCAGAGAAGGCAAATCATTCAAATAGTTGTACCTAGCCAAAGAACAACAGAAATTTTACAATAAGTTCAGAAGGTCTATGCAGGACTATCAAACAATGAAAATGAAACTAAATTTACAGTACTTTCGTTTCAATTTGCAGAGGAAAAACGTTGCAAAAGGTATATCAACTAGAATCCCTTCAAACATAGCCTGCAACAAGATGAAAATCAATTTCAATAAAGAAAAAAAGCCAAACTAAAAAACATTTATATGAAAACATCAAGACAATTAATTATACACCTACTAGTTCTATTTCCATGAAAACATGGCAAAAGGAACCAGTAATATATTTAAAAGTAAACATGCCGTACACTACAATCATGATGGTTTGCTTCCAGTGAACTAAAAATTTTTAAGGAAGAAAGATTGGTAACTTATAAGAGTTTCGCATGAAGTCTGGCAATCAAATACCATACTTTTGCGAGAAGACTGCCAAGAAAATGAAAGAACTGGAGATGCTGTTCATGTATCATTCCTGATCCAGGATTAGGATAAAGCATGTGGTTAGCGGTCTCCTGAAAGAAAGCATGTACAAGATTAAGAAAAAAAAGACAAGCTACATGCAAAGTTGATGGAGTGTGGTAAAAAATAAGTACACGAAAACTTAAGTAAAACTAGACATACGACCTTAAACAACCCATATTGCACATCAAAGGCTGTTCGGGTAATTTTCTCCATGAAGTCTTTGAAAATGCCACCACCATCAATACCAGCTTCCTCAACTCCAAGTTCATTGACAAATGTCACACGAATCTAAAGCCAGTATTTATTTGCATTATAAGTATCGCAACAGAAAACATAAATCAGAAACACAGAGTGGAAAAATATGCATATGCTTCAAATGTAAACCAAGCAATTGCTTGAAGACAGATATCAGGCAAGTGATAGGACTTACCGATCCCCGTAGATCATCCTCGGACAATGCACTCATTTGATTGTAAGCATCTTCCAAGATATGATCTCTTCGTATTCTGAACCGATTTCGACCAAAAAGACCTTGAGATCCATGACTCTGCCTTGCATTTGCTAATTGTGTCTACAAATGATGACCAGCGAGTAAATGCAGCCCCAGAAAAAGTAATCAGTGAACAAGTAGCTACAACATTTTCCTCCATTAAATCAGATTACACATACAAGTATATGTTAATTAACTCTCCTAGGTTCCTCAAAATGAACAAAATAATAACCATTCACCCGATATACATATCATAACACCCACTCACTGTGAATATTTTGACTCTGCTTGTAAATGGAATCAGGAAAGGAGCATGCATCAGTATGTAGTTGGCTCTTGTACCTTCCATTATGGCCTGGAGAAATGAAATCCATATCAGCAATGATAGGGGATAACTAAAACAAAATTATTAAAAATGATATAAAACTTTCATATTCATGTCAAAAACATTGAACGAAATTCCAGTGTAGTAGTCACCTGTGAGATGAAGTATTCATTGACAGTATCAGCTTGGAAGTCACTTGAGGAGGTGAATTGTTTCCGATTGTTCCAGTCTTGCAACTGCAGAATGATTTCATCGACAAGGAAAATGAAATGACATGAACAATGATTTTTTGATAGATTATACTGACTTGGAGTCAAAATAGCGATAATCAGTGAAGTTGTATTAGTTCAGCACAAACCTGTGAAAGTAACTCAGAGACTACAACCCCAACCCTGTTCTGAATCAAGTCAACAGGGTTCTTCTTCGAGAGGTCATTGGAGACAGATTTCCCCGTGTTAGGTTGCGTGAGTGGATTTACCCATAGTAACTGCCATAAAGCCTGGACAAAAAAGAGCGACCATACACAAATAATTGGAAATTAGAGGCATCGCAGATAAGATGCTATGTTTTGGGGAGGGAGCCCAACAAAAATCTGAATAACCACTGCAACAAAGCAGACATATGAAAACGCAAAGCCAATCTAGCTAATTATACTGCTGTATTACAAATAGCAGTCTAAGGCCTCAGCTAATCACATCATCAAATTTTATGTAAGAATCTTGAATCATATCTCCTAATAGTCTTCACATCAAGGACTGCTTAACAAAATCCGTCAAAACACTTACTTGCTTGAGAATAATGATGAGCAACCTGATATCTTGTAATGACAATGGCTTCTCTCGTTCGTAGAACTCCTCATTGTCGACTATCATAAGCATGTGCCTAATTATCAGTGACATTTTTCAATCAGATATATGTATTAAACCACCCTCAAAACGCTGATTTACATATAGTCATGAGAGAGTGTGACTTTGAAGTTACAGAAAATTTGGCGTTATCAAGCAAACCTTACTTATAAACAGGGCAAAAAACAGCCAGAGGTAATAGCCACCCAGGAGCATCCCCTGGAAGGTAAGCTAGGAGTTTAGGCATGGATGACCACTTCTGGTTCTCATGGCATCGTCTCATATAATTCCATAACACAGCTACAAGCTCAGTTCTATAAGCCAAAACAGTCATGATTCGCTCAAGAGGGAGAGTGTTGAATGCTGCATACAGAAAACAACTGGCTGTGCCAATAGCCAATGCTTCTTTTTCTTCGTCATATGACTGCGTACCAAGGGAAACTTGCTGGAACAAAACATTTGTCTGCATGGATGACACTACTTAGATTAAATATAAAGAATCACTTGATCCAGAGGAGGCACAGATCTCAGACTAAAATTAGAGAATCACAGAGGAATAGCACTTAATGTAATTTCATGACAGGGAATAGGTACATACTAACTGCAGAAGAAAACGTGAGTCTACAGCATTAGTTATCTGCTGCTCCAGAGTTTTATTCAAGACCAATTCTGGTACATCGTCAATTAACATATCATCCTCATCAGAAGAGCCTGAACCACGATAAAAGTACGTCTCTTTCAGAATAAGATCAAATTAATGAAGAACTAATGCGAGCAGAATGTACAAGAAATCCTGAGGATAACAAATCAACACCATGTGAGAAGATAATATAGCAAGAAGTAAATGCCATACTCTGTCTGCTTTCTTTTTCTGAAGATTTCACCGGAGGGAGCGTCTCCAATAAGAAAGTTGCAACTGATGCAATGTCAAATGCCTGGTCAAAATAAATAAAGAAAAGAAAAGAAAAGCAGCATTAGAGTCAACCACAACTGGGAGCAGAATTTTTCAGAAAATAGTATCTGCAACGTTTTTAAACATTATCCAAATGAATGATTTTCCCCAAAAATGCAAACATTCAACAATTTAGGAAAAAAAGTTCTCATCCTAACAGCACCTACATTAGCAAATATCAAACAGATCGATTCTTTCAGCACTCAGCACCACTGCCTTAGAAGTTAATATTTATGAGGCACTATCACATGTAGCCAAACCCTAAACCTCCTCACCAAATAGAGATATTAGAAGATAATATTCAAAATCTATATATTCTTCTATCATACCATAAGCTGTTATTTATTGAGCACAATGTCTGCATTTACAAATGAACTCTACATGAATACCACCAAGTGAAGATCACTGACGATTAGGAAAAAACAAGTATTCTTGCACTAAAATACCAAATCAACAGTAATGAACAGAAACACACACAAAAAAGAGATGAAATAACTGCATTAGAAACCTACCATGTCCAATGTACATTCCGGCTGTGACAACACCACATTTGCAATTTCCAACGTATTACCAAGAAGGCAAGCATAACTAGGGAACTCTGGGCTAGTATCCATTGGATGAACATAGGTATCCTTTTGAATACAGAAAGCCATCTGGTGCATGTAGTGTTGACTTAGACTTAGGTTGGCAAAGACCTGGAAAATGAAACAATGAGTTTGCCAAAATTTAGATAGATGCTGACGTTTAAGATAATATTTAGCTCAGGGTCAAACATAAACTCGTAAAAAAAAAAAACTATCATTTAGCCGCAATGATACTACATGTGTTTTGTTTAGTATCTGTTCAAAACTAAAAAAACAAGATTTATAGAACCAACCGCTTTCAAGTTTGGAAAGATCTGCCATATCAAAGGGATTGTGAGGATTAAAGAAGAGAAACTCCAACATGGATCAACAGCAGGGCACCAACATGGCTCACGACCAACATGTGCAACTATCAGTATCAATACTCTTTCTAGTGAAAGGATGCTGCCAGTCATAATTTGACCTCTTGGGATTTCCTGCCACAAAGCACAATTGCTTCAAAAGGATAGGTTGCCAGTAAATTAGAAGAACTAGGTGGTGGGTACAATCATGGGGAACTGTTGAGGAATACCTTAATCGTATTGATTATTTCTCGGGCCAGTTTGAAGATGTTTTTTGTGTGTAGATAAGTAACAATTTTGCAAACCCAAGGTAACTTGGGATCTAGCAACAACGACATTGCATCCCCTAAGATAGCTGTTGAAATGCTAGTTTCTTCAGGAGTAACTAATAAAAGGTTCCTGATGATTCCAATGAGAAGGAGACAAAACTGAATATATCAATAACAGAACTGAAAATAAAGTGGTAGTTGATCACAGTTTGATACAAGGAGGCTATTTGCTTGGATATGCTCCACAAAATGAGAGATGACAAAAAGTTATATATATAACCTATTCTGATGTATAGCCTCAATGCAGGTAAATGCAAGTTTCTTTACTCTAAAGTCCACCAGATTATGCTGAGAAGAATAGTCCGAGCCAGAAAAAAGGTTGACAATGTCACCTGTCATATGAGAATTTGTAATATAAGTAAGCCCAGTCATTATAGGGAAGATATTAGAGAACAGATTGCTCATGAAGTGAAAAAACAAACTAACAATCTAATGTGTATATGTGCAAATAATGCAAACAGGGGACTTTGATTTTTGGTGAATGGTACATTCCTCAATCCTCATACAATGTTCTAATTTTACTGCTCATATAAGATACGCATATCAAATAAGAGTATGATATCCATCAATAACTTATTAAGCAAAATGAAGACTCAGAACATGCTTCCTCTTACATAAAAGTTAACTAAAAAGGAAAACCACTATGATCAAACCCATTAACGAATTGAACAAAAGTGTCAACAAAAGAAGCATGCGTAGATATTGAAAATACCACTGGTGTGAACGATGTTCTGCAGTAGACGACAAGTTTCCACAAGTATCACAAAATCTCCTGAATTTTGTGCCTTGAAAAAGAACAGAAACTGCCGGAGGAAACTTGAACCTGGCCCAAAGCAATGTCTGAGTGCAGAAAAAATATCAATGAGTCAATAGACAAATAAGTCACCACAGACCCATTTGAAAAAAAAAAAAAGAATGTAGCAGAACATAATAAAACAAAGATATTTACCTATCGACATTCTGGCAATTATTTCCAAAGGTTTCACAGAAATCATGCCGCACCTTCGAGCATTCAATGGCCATTGATCTTCTACCTCTAAAGAATTTCTAAAGCCAAAAAATCAGCACCTTGCCCACTAGGAGTATTAACAGTTAAAAAGACTTTTTAATCTTTAGCCAAACAAATGTGCTTAACCACATAAGAAAACAAACCACATAGAAATGTTGCAATTATAGTTGTAGCTAGCATTTTGTAATCACAATGGTAAAATCCTAAATCCTACTACGCAAACAACAAGATAAACAATAAACAAGTGGACAAACCTAAAGAAGATAATAGAGAATCAGATATAGCAATCAGAAAGGGTAGTGTAGGTTCCATATCCAATTAAACCTCAAAGCATAACGATTCTGCCAAAACAAAACCTTTTTGCAAATGACCATATATGCATGGAAAATAAAAATATAAACAAAACAAAACAAACAAAAACTTTTTTATCAATTCTACTGTTAAAAATGTCGATTAAAAGGCATTAATATGAATAGGGTAAAACTTGTACCTGAATTTTGAGGGCAGCTGAGTTCTGTTGTTTCTGTAGCAAACGACGATTTCGTTCCATTCTAGTCTGCTCAAGAAGCTTCCGAGCATCTCTCTCCTTGATGCTCCGACCACCTAAATCAACACGCTTACGAGTCGATGGATCGCCGGAGAAAAACATGTTATTGAACTAAACCCTAGAACACCAATTACACGATTCACCCCTGAAAACCTAAGATTACTATGATTTCTTAGGATCCGCTTCGATTTGAGCAAAAAAAAAACAGGTAGAGCTGTGATCGGCGTTAGCCTAAGAAGTGAAGATATAGATTATTGATTCTTCCAAAATCACAAATTTGGAGATTTGGGTGCCAAGGCAGAAATCTTAACAGAGCAAATTTTCAATATCAAGGAGCAGCAAGAGGAAACAAGCCCCCCGAGCTGGCTCAAACGAAGAATGAAAACTTCGTGAGTGCAATACGACAACGTTTTCGAGTCTTTTGTGGAACACTAATAATTGAATCCATATGTATATACTATATACTATATAGAATAGAATAATTCATCGTTATGAACTTTTTTATCATTTATAAAATTTATTGTATTCACTAAGCCCAACATAATAAACATCAATAAATAAACATCAAAAGATCATCATTTATTACAAAATAAACGTTAACACATAACCGTTAGAAATAAAGTTTAAAACAAAAAAAAAAGGTAACTTTAAGTTACCGTTGGCTATGACTCTATAAAAAATCTTCTCTTTCGTTGTAAATTGTTTACATTTCTCCATTACTGTAAATAAGCTTCTTCTACATTTCTCTTTCTCCTCAAAAAAATCTTTCAGATCTAATTTATTCATTGATTAGATCAAAATTCATTCATTCTTTGGCTTTGTGAAGACTTGTCTCTCCATTCTACCGTCGTCAAAATCAAGGAAGCAACTTTAGTACGACGGTAACTTTTTCTCTCTCTCTCTCTGTTCTATCTTCATTAAATCTCAGTAATATCTGAAAATCTCTTTCTTTGGTTTCCGCCAGAATCTGAAATCTCCAGTAAAATGGGTTATGTAATCTGAAATCTCTTCTGAATTGGTAATTTTATGATGTTTATGTTAATGTTTTTAATCTTATTGTTGCGGTTATAATTAACATGAATAGTTAATTTTTTGGGGTTCTTGAGATTGGTTTATGAAATATCTGATGTTGTTTAAATAAATGGCAATGCAGTGTTGTTCCCGATGTTTCACAATCGAACATATGTTATAAAACGTTTTCTACTTTTATAATTTTCATATCTTTCTATTTACAGATTGAAAAATTACGTTTTATATCTTGTTAGAAAGATAATTTTAGCATCTACACACAGACACCAAGATCATTTGATTCTGCCAAAGGAATCAAAAGTTACAAGCAAAACAAGTTTCGTAAACAGAATTATTAATAATAATTCTGTCTGAACTTGTAAAATCGATATCTTTCGATATACGTACTCCAATAATACGTTTTATATCTTCGTAGAAAGATATTTTCGATATCTACGCATAGACACCGATATCACTCCATTCCGATACTGGAATCAAAAGTTATGAACGAAACAAATATAATAAAATTATAATTAAATATTTAAATCCGAACCCACGGCAAAAGCGTGTTTCCTTAATAAAACTATTCCCCGCTCGGTACCAACGGTTGATGGAATATAACCTCCCAGGATAGGACGGACTTACCTCTTCGGAACGGCGGTACTGTCAAACTCCGAAGCATTGTCGAACTCAAAC
>ASXC01015832.1:0-16264 GCA_000411055.1 Leavenworthia alabamica | reverse complement strand
AAGCCTCTGTTTCAACAAAAGAAGAAACTGATTCTGAGGCAAGTTTGGACCACTCTCTTTAGGCGGCTATAGAGTTTTTTGATGCATTAAATGCAGATTGTGATAGGTTGATGTATGTTGTATAAAACCAAAGTGTTTCTAGTGGATTCCGGGCATCACATCCCGGCGAGACGTAGGCTCAAGTTTATAAGCCGAACTCGTTAAATTGCTCTGTTTTTGTTTCTCTGTTTTTACGTTTTACAACAAACTACCAAAGCCAAAACTTACAAACCAAAGCTTAGAGTGACATAAGTGTGAGACAGTAAGGTGCATTTCGAACAAAACTAGTTAACACTCACCATGCATGATTGATAATGCTTTAACATCAGATGTGTCTATCAACTCGACAATGGTGGGCAAGGCTCAAGGGATGTACGCTGGAGCTGCACAAAAGAAGCTAGGGTTCATGATGGTGATGAACTTTGTTTTTATGAAAGGGGAGTATAATGGGAGTTCTATAACTATTCTTGGTAGGAATGAAGTGTTGTCTAAGGTTAGGGAGATGCCAGTGGTTGGAGGGAGTGGAGTGTTCCGGTTTGCTAGAGGTTATGTCGAGGCTAGGACCCAGCGGTATGATCGCAAGACTGGTAACGCCAATGTGGAGTATAATTGTTATGTCTTGCATTAGTGATCATGCCTAGAAGTTGACATAGGAAGGGACAGCTGAGACATAAGTTTATTACTTATAAATCTAATTATAGTAAATCACAAGTAATTTTTTCAATAACTGTTATCTACACATTTGCTGAGGTATCAATTTTACAATTTTTTTAGAAATTTATTTTATTATAATAAAAACAATTTTAATTAATTACTTGTTCCTAATTTTTAGGAGCCATTATCTTCAAAAAAATTTCTTACTTATTTATTTATTTTTCTAAAAAAATATACTAATACTCTCTTCTCTTCCTCTTATGTATATTCTAAAAAAATTTCAAATCATTATAGTTTTCTAAAATTGTACATTTTTTCAAATTATTCAAAATCATTTTTTTCAAATGATTCAAAATTTGTTCATTAACAAAATTTAGTTTTCTCTTGTATTGAACGTGTATATTATAATTTTTGTAATATTTGAAAAACCAGAGAATTTGAATGGGAACCTTTGATTATCTCTTAATTTTGGTGATACATATTTTTGTTATATTAAGTGTTTTTCTTTCTGTGATATTTATTTCTTCCTTCTACTTGCTCTTGATTTTAATTTTCAGTTTTATTTATGTTATAATTTCAATTTAAATATTTTTTCAAATTTTAGAAAAATCTAATTAAATATATAAATTAATATTTTTCTACTATAAATGATAATCTGCAAAAATATGCCCCTGCATAGCAGAGACCATAATAATAGTGAAATAAATAAATGTTAAGTATCTTGATGTATGGAAACATATTGTTAAGTATTAACAATTGATTAAAAAGGGTATTTCATGAAAACTGATCATTGTAAAATGATTAAAGTCGATGGACATTTGGTTTAAACGGGTTTATTCGGATAGAATTATTCGTTAATCGGATTATTTGAAATTTTAAAATCTACCGAATACACAATTATGCATCTACAAATATTGAGATTTTTTTTGTTTTCAATTGTGTAGTGTGTTTTTCCCATTAGTTTTGATCTTATTTAACAGTATACAAAATATATTTTTTTTATAATAAAAACTTTCAATATAGCCTATATTAATCAAGACAATTATAATAATTCCACATTGGATGGTTAAATGTAAACATTTATATCTCATGACTTCATGAGTCACTACCCTGGTTAAGACAAAATTAGCATATTACCTAATGCATGCAATCCTATGCAACAACTTCCACATAATAATCCCATTTTCTTTTATAGCTTCATGTAAACAACCATAGTAAATAAAATCAATAATCCATTAAAATTTTAAAACTCAAAAAGAATTAAAGTGAAATAAACTATACCATACACAAAGTTACACCAGTCTCCTTGACCATGTTAAGAGCTTTGAGAAAACCATCTTAAGAGAATAATCTAATCTCATTTAGCAAGACCACACTAAACACTTAAACTGAATATGAAGAGTTGATATGGATTGAATGCTTTCTTTATTCCTATTGAGTCTCGGAGTGAGTAGGTTTGACATGATTATGACCAAAGTACGAGAGAGTAGAGTAGTAAGTTTGGTTTGTGCGGCCTTGTATCCCTGCTTTTACACCTCTTTCTCATTCTTTTTTTATTGTTTGCTTGCGGACGACCAAATGATAATTTTTCGCAGGTTATTATACTACATTTTTAGTGATTCATACGGTAATCGTTCAGTTTTTAACCCTAATCAAATTGTAATCATAAATTTAATCATCCTTTTTTAATTCCATGGAGATGAGTGATAAGTCATTTAGAACTCTGAAAATGATGTTAGATATAGGTTGATAAGAGGTTGATAAGAGGTTGATTAGTGGAGGTAAGGGTTTGATTTTATGGAATCTTTAATTATTAGATGTGTTTAATACAAGATTAGTTTTGATCTAGATGATAAGTTTGATCACACCTACTAAGTGTTCGATGAAAATGATTGAATGGCTATTCTAGGTCAAATCAAAATTAGTTGAGCAAGGTTTTAGTGGCTAGTTATGACTTGGAATTATTGCATCTTGATTGTTTAAAATGATATCCAAAAGATAATGATGTTTGTTGATTAAGATTGGGATTAATACTATGAGAGTAAATTAATCTATGATTAGTGTTCTATAGCCTAATGGTTAGCTTGCTAAATTTGATTGAAGCTCCATTAATTAACAACTAACAACTAGTATTCCTAATCATAATAGCATTTACGAAGAGAGTTCACATTGTTTATTGAATTTGATAATTTTGTTTAATGTTTTGTTAGTTTAAGATTAGTAGTTCATCTCCTTAAAATTTAAAATTTAAAATTTCTTATTTGTTTATATTAAATAGACATTTCCATTTTTAGTATGTATGGCGATACAAGTCGTGAAACACAAGTGTCCATGCTAATTTTTTCAACTCATGTAACCTTTATAGTATGTAATAAAATTAACAAAAGTATTATTAATATTTTAAATTTCTAAAGATTTATTAGTTTTATGAGTTTTAAAAAGTTAAAATTCTTAAAAGGTCTAATGTTATTTAATTGCGAATTTCAAAATTTTATTCAAGTTATGTTATTAATTTGATAGATTTAAAACTTTGTTTCAAATTATTAAAACTTTTATCGGATATATTAGAAAAAATCGGGACGGCATGGCCTCGCCTAACGTCCAGACGGACGCCTAGTCGGCTAGGCGGCCAATTTTTAAAACAAGGATTAAAAGTCATGGATCATTAGTCAAAATTTTTTAAATACTTTATCAAATTAATGTATTATTCAAATAAATAAATTTAATACACTTTATGATTATGTTCAAGTTTAGTAATTGATTTTATTTTATTTCTATTTATGTAAAGATTTTTAATGATTTTTTTAAAAAAATTTAGCTACTAAAGTGATTTTTTATAAAATTCTATTAAATTTATGAAAAAAATCTTAATCTTTTTTGAAACTCTCTATTATTGTCTCGTATAGAATTGAACTATGGGTCTGTTATGAACGATATCCGTCTTTCTAGTTTTGTAAAGAGTTTGACCAAAGTTTTTTTACATTCTTTTGTTTGAGGGATTTGTTTACTTTCTATTTGATTTCATATGAATCGTCTATTTAATATTTTAAATAAAATTCAATATCAAAGTGTAGAGAAATTGACATTTATTGCAACTTACAAATGCTTTCTTGTACATTCATCTAAATACTTTTTTGGCAATCATACTT
Organism: Leavenworthia alabamica; assembly: GCA_000411055.1. Classification (NCBI taxonomy): domain Eukaryota; kingdom Viridiplantae; phylum Streptophyta; class Magnoliopsida; order Brassicales; family Brassicaceae; genus Leavenworthia; species Leavenworthia alabamica. Next base: position 12,422 of record ASXC01015832.1, on the reverse strand, counting down.
ATAATATTGATTGAATCTGTTTTGAAAATTTCCCCATAATATACAACACACCACTTTATTCACCCATCAAAATCAAATAATCCCAACTTAAAAGATTTTTCAAACAATAAGTCTCTTATATATATACTACTTTTGTTTATTATTTTTTCCCTTTCTAATCTCACTATATATAACACACACAAGTTGCATAATATATACATCATTAACTCATAAGAACTATCAACAAGAAACACACAAAACTAACATGGCAAAACTCACCCTCAACCTTGCCATACATATCCTCCTCCTCGCTGCCACGACAGCGGTTTCTTTAGCCGGAAAAAGTGATGGAGACTTTGCAAGAAGTATAAACCCTAAAGACCTTGGTCTCCAAAAAAAGGAGAAACTCACACATCTCCGAGTTTATTGGCACAACATAAAAAGCGGTGAAAACGTAAGTTCCATAATGATCTTGAATCCAGTTCCAAAATACTCCTCTTCCTTCTTTGGAGCAATCACCATGATTGATGATGTTCTAACATCAGATGTGTCTATTAATTCGACAATGGTGGGCAAGGCTCAAGGGATGTATGCTGGAGCTGGACTAAATGAGCCAGAGTTCATGATGATGATGACCTTTGTTTTTAAGACAGGGAAGTATAATGGGAGTTCTATAACGATTCTTGGTATGAACCCGGTTCTGTCTACGGTTAGGGAGATGCCAGTGATTGGAGGGACTGGAGTATTCCGGTTTGCTAGAGGTTATGTCGAGGCTAGGACCATACAGTATGATCCCAAGACTCTTAACGCCAATACGGAGTATAATTGTTATGTCTTGCATTAGTGATGATGCCTAGAAGTTGACATAGGGAGAGACAGCTGAAACCTAAGTTTATTACTTAGAAATGAAATAAATGAATGTTAAGTATCTTGATGTATGGAAACATATTGTTAAGTATTGACAGTTGATTAAAAAAGATATTTCATAAAAAGTTTTGAGTGTAACAGTTTCCATCAAAATATTATAAATATTAAATTTGTTATATATAACTAAAGGAAAAAATGGGAAAGTTAATTAGAATTTTAGTGTTTAAGACACATTAATATTTTAAGTTAGAACTAGTTTTGCCCTCAGTTATGTTATAGATCCACTAGTGTACACACCTACAAGTCGTCTTGAATCTCTTTGAATATCAATGTAAATACTATATCTTATGCTGCTTCGTTTAGAATTTTTGTAGGATTTTCGATTTTTTTTTTTAAACTATAATAAGGTAAAAGAGTTACAACCATGTAAATATGAGTAATGCATCCATCTGCTCAATTAGAATTAGTCATGTGCATTCGAATCGGATTATTCGGATATCTGGATATAGACCTAAATCCAAAACAGTTTTGAAATTCGGGGTGTTCGGTTTTGTTTTGAGATTCGGTATTTAGAATATGAATACAACTCAACAAAGTTAGTTATATTGGAGTTTTCTGGTTTAATACGGTTAAACTGAATAAATTTTTTTTATGAATAGTTATATTCTGTAGATTTAAAAAATTTCGAATAACCTGATGAACAAATAACTCGATTTGAATAAACCATTTAAACCAAATGCCTAAGAACTCCAATATTTTTTACAATGATCAGTTTTCATCAATGTTTTGAGACCCGATCCGATCCGGCCGGTCGGACTGGTTAACCCAGGACTCGGTTGATCATACGCTTCGGATTATATAGTAAAAACCAGTAATTTAAAAAAAAAACCAGAAATAACCGCTATTAAGTATTAATCCGCCACCCTCCTAGTTCGACGGGTCAATCTGGCACGGGTCAAAAAAATTTTAAAATATGTTTTATTATACTTTTAAAAAAATTATAGTACTTATAAAATACTAAATTTTATAGATAAAATAAAATTTTATAGTTGTTTAATAATTTTTAAACATTTATATATGATTATTTTTACTTTTGTTTTTACTCAAAGATGATAAAATATTTTTTTACTTTATTTATAATTTTTATTAATTTTCTAAATTATATAATTATAAAATATGAAATATAATATATCAAATGCTTTCTATTATAATAATTTATTGTAATATATCTGTATTTTTAAAAATTTATATTAATTATAAATATTTTACTTTTATGTTGTGATGTTTAAAAAATTTCTTTTTTATTAATATAATTTACTATATATTTATATAATTATATATATTATATATATTATATATATTTATTTATTATTTTACAGTTAACCCAGATTAACTCGCGGTCGATCCGATAGTCCGGTGATCCGTAAAGTAATCCAAATTAATGTCCAAACTGGGTTTATAAACACTAGTTTTCCCTCCAATATTTTTCCTATAGGTCAACTGGTCAAGTCTTACACCTAACTGCAGTTCAAAGAAAAAAAAGAACAATTCAGTGTTACAATAACACATAAAGTTCTACTTATTTGTTGCTTATATGAATCTTAGTTGCAAACATGCTAATGTACTAATTGTAAACTACATTATAGTTTTATGTGTTTTTTCATTTAAAACATTTTCAAATCTGTCTATATACATATCTTTGGTTTTAGAAATCCATAGACATGGTTTTTATCACCTTTTCCCTCTTGGAATTGACTTTCTTATATGACAAGAAACTTCTCCAAAGCGAACATAAATTTGTTTTAATGCCCAACTCGTGTGTAGTCAGTAGTGGTTTGGTCCTTACGACCAAAGTGTTGGTCAAAATACATGATTTTTTACTATAATTATTATTTTCTACTCTGTTAGACCAAATAAAAGAAAATATTTTTTGTTTACTCTCCCAAATGACTCTAAACTAAAGAGTAAGAAACAATAAGTTTATTTTCTTGTATGACCAAACTATTGTGATAAGTATTAAATATTAAGAAACATATTCATAATGGTGGTTAACTTTGAATATTATAAGATCTCATTTCTGGTATTTAATCAAAATAATCACATTCAAATTTAGACCAAAATAGTTTCCTAAAATTTTGTTTGAATGAAAATAAAAACAAAACATATCATACCGTAATGGAAATATATAACTTTGAATATTATAAGATACCATTTCTGGTATTTAGTTAAAATAATCTCATTCAAATTTAGACCAGAAGAGTTTCCTATGATTTTGTTCGAATGGAGATAAGAACAAAACATATAATAATACCATAAAGTATATATAAACTTTCACCCAATAACTCTTGCAATACGCCAATACAGCCAAAATGTAGCATGATGTGTTGTAAGTTGGGATGATGCAGAAGAAGTATGAGAGAGAGGAATTCTAAAATGTTTATTGTTTTTAGTGTTTTTGATATTTTAAACATTATTAAAATAATTTTTTCTTTTTTCCATATTGTCATTTACTCGTCTTGTGTGAAACAGAAAAAATGATTACCGGCATTGTCGATGTGACTAACGGAAGTGCTAATGATGGCAACATAAAAAGTGAGATACGCCCCAAATCGGGAAGGATCTTCCACTTACCGCGCCTAATGTCCCGAATGTTCCGAGTGCTATTGTGACACCGAAAAAATCCGATGGCTCCAACTTCAAGTCGTGGCAGAAAAACATGCACTTCTTTCTGACAACACTAAAGCTGGAGAGGTATCTCCCTGAGGTTAAACCTGTTTTGACTCCGGGGAATACCGATGTTTATTCTGTTTTGATTACGCAAATAGACTCTAAAAAAATGCTAGACATAATTTTAAATGTTGTAGACATTACAAATTAACAGAAAATCAGAAATTATACAAATCTAATACTTATTATTTAAACAGTACTAAACGAAAAGTGACCTCTATTAAAAAAGTTGTTTATAAATTTTTGACGGTTTATCTTAATTAATATATTATATATTTAATTATTTATTTATGAAAAATTTTAACATTTCAAAATATGGTTAGAAAAATGTGTGTGCCTCTAAACAATAACATTCACTATAATATCAATCTATATTATAAACAATAAAAGTATAAATTAACTATATATATAATTTTAGGAATAGTAAATTAAATAATAAAGTTATATAACGTTGATAAATATATATAATAAAGTTATATAATTAATTAAAAATATATTTTCCTGCTATGCGAAGCTAGTAGGTAATAATAGAAACTCAAATCGTCGCCGGACCACATAAAACCATCGATCAACACCATTTTACCACGGCAAATCGGACCGCGTAAAACCGCCGATTAGCACCATTTTGCCACCGCGAACCACCGATGACGTGGCAGAGTAATCCACTAGGGTCAATTTTAGAACGAACACAACCACACTATCCAACAAAATTATATAAATACCACTCTCCGTTACTTTCGCTTCTACTTCATCTGGCGGCTCTCTTCATAATATTAAAAAAGATCCTAAAAGTTCTGTGATTCATCTATACCTACAAAAACAATGGAGGTCTCTTCTCTCACTAAGCATAAGTTCACTCTGGCTTCCGTCACTGATCTCACTTCTCCTTCCTTATTTCTATCATCATCTTCGGTTGTAGCTACTTTTTCATGCGTTAATGAAGTCAAAGAACTCCGATTTCAAGAATCTGAATCATCTGATTGTTTAAGTTTTGATGTTGGCTCCACTCAGGTGTCTCTCGATTCACTTACAATTACTTTTAAAGATCAAATTTTGAATCTCGATTTTGAAACGTTTTGTATGCTGAATTCACTGATTCTGTGTTGCAATTTAATCTTTTGTTCATCAGTTGTTCAAGTTAGGGCACCTTCAGTTCGTCTGTTTAGGTTCTCCAAAGGATGTAAGTTAAAAACCTTATCTTTTTTTTTATGTATAATTGATTTTAAAAGTGTTTTAATTTATGATTTTTTGTGAAACAGACATCATTCTCTAGAGGAGTTGTAATCAAATTTAGAGATGAGAAAGAAAGCAAGGATTTTTGTGATGCATTTAAGGAATGGAGAAATGTTGATGTTAAACAAGGTGCTTCTTTGGATATGTTTATGTTCTTATGTGTTGGTTCTTTCATAAAAGATAGATTTTTTTTTTAGATTTTAACTTGATCTTATAGGAATTGATGATGTGTATGCTCATCCTCTTCATTAGTTTATACTTATGAAACCTTATATTACATTGATAATGTTTCTTGATTTGTTTCATTGATTATGCATTTTTCTTGTTCTTTTGTTTGTAGGATCCGCCTTGTTAAATGGAACAGTTTCAGGTAACAAAAGCAAGTTTGACGAGAAGATAGAGGCGGCTTCAGCCAAAATGTATTTCCATTATTATGGACAACTTCTTCATCAGCAAAATATGCTACAGGATTATGTGAGGACAGGTAAGATCTCTAGCCTTTGTGCATTTTGTTTTCTTCATACGACTATCTGACATAAGATAACTCTTTTTTTCTCTTCTTATTACTGTCATCAGGTACATATCATGCTGCAGTAATGGAGAATCGTTCAGACTTTTCTGGTCGTATTGTGGTTGATGTGGGCGCTGGAAGTGGCATTTTGTCATGTTTTGCTGCACTGGTATGTAAATTATAAAGATCGGCATTTCGATTTTTTTGTTTGTCTTATAAACTTCTTTTATTTTTCCCCTTAATTTAGGCTGGTGCTAAGCATGTATATGCTGTGGAAGCTTCAGAAATGGCTGAATATGCCAAGAAGCTGATTGCTGGAAACCCATTGATTGCTGATCGAATCACAGTAAGACTTCTAGTCCAGTTTCTTCGTTACGATTTTTGATATAACCCCGTTCTTTCTGTTGATCTTCAACTTGGCAAAAAAAATTGTAGGTCATCAAGGGGAAAATTGAGGATATTGAGTTGCCTGAAAAGGCTGATGTTTTGATCTCTGAACCAATGGGTAAGAGACAGATTCTTTTCACATGCTCTTTGCGAAAAACTTTGGTGATTCATTTGAAACTATATGTGTTATATTTAAAATGTGTATGTTCCTATAGGCACCTTATTGGTCAATGAGAGGATGTTGGAAACATATGTTATTGCTAGAGATCGTTTTCTATCTCCAAACGGAAAAATGTTTCCAACAGTCGGACGGTAAAGTTGATCTTCAATAGTTTTGACTTCTCTATTTCATAATTGGCTTCGTTCTCATGTAACTTTATCACTGTAGGATCCACATGGCACCTTTCTCTGATGAATTCTTATTTATTGAAATGGCAAATAAGGTATGTATCAGATTGCTTAAAACATAACTCGTTCAAGTATATGATCTTTAGGTTTCAGTAATAAGGCTTTTCACTTCTATACAGGCGTTGTTTTGGCAGCAACAAAACTATTATGGAGTTGATTTGACACCTCTATATGGATCAGCTCACCAAGGTTATTTTTCTCAGGTATTATCTATTTTTCAACCATTGAATCTGTCACTGATTAGATTGTTTGTAATTGTCTCATATTTTACTGATGTTGTAGCCTGTGGTGGATGCATTTGATCCAAGATTATTGGTGGCTCCATCAATATTTCATGTGATAGATTTCACTCAGATGAAGGTATAGCTACTCTCTATATGATATCCGGTTCCACTGTGTTTCTCCTTAGACATTTTTGGGTCATACTATTTCATATATATGGAATCTCTTTGTAGTTGATTCCTTTTCGGTGGTAAACATGATCCAAACCCATTTAGCTGTCACTTTATTTTCACAGGAAGAACAGTTTTACGAGATTGATGTCCCGCTAAAGTTCACAGCATCTGTATGTACCAGAATTCATGGACTTGCGTGCTGGTTCGATGTTCTCTTTGATGGGAGGTAACATTATCAAACCTTAACAGTTTACATGTTTTCATCTTGTACAATACAAACCTGATTTGCTTTGTATATCCAAACAGCACGGTGCAAAGATGGTTTACAACTGGTCCTGGTGCACCAACAACACATTGGTATCAAATAAGATGTGTTCTTTCGCAGCCTATTAACGTCATGGCAGGGCAAGAGATCACTGGTAGACTTCATTTGGTTGCTCACAGTGCTCAGAGTTACACTATAAATCTAACTCTCTCAGGTCAGTTTTACTTTTTCAAGTCATATATCATCTTCTTTGGAGTTTGTTTCTGATTGTGGCTTTTGTAAAATAGCTAAAATGTGGGGGCCTGGTGCAAATCAAGGTGGAATACTCCAGACATCATCGAGCAAACACGACCTGAAGGAACCTTATTATAGAATGTCTCAGCCACAAATGTACCCTGTTGCACAAGAACCACAAGTAAGCATTGGTTATTGTCTTGATATCACTGTTGTGTTTAATGAATAGCTAGAAGTGTGATGTGTTTACATCTTATTGGTGCAGGAGCAGGACATACATATACAGAGCAATGACTTGGAAGAAGTAGAGTTACTACAACAAAATGCAAACGCTCAGGCTCAGCTCTAGAACTAGAAAGCTAGATTTCGTTTTAGGACCTATGGAACATTGCCGTTTCCTTTCCATACATGTGGTTGTTCTTTGTGTTTGGTTTCTAAGGATCTTTGTTTTCAGACATTATTAATCTTTTCTTATACATGTGTGATTCGACTTTATTTAAACTGTGAAATTGTTATTTTTATAAAGTTTTAAGAGATGTCAATGAATCATTCTGCTTAGGTTGCATGAGTTATTTGTATTGATCTTTTGAGTTTAGTTTCACATCTCAGCTTTCAGGTACAAAATAAATTGATCAAATGAATAGTATTTAAGCATTGCTGCTAGTAGATGCAACATTTAAATGCAGAATCTTACACCAACTAAAATCACCATTGAGATCAGTCTCAAAACCTTCTTTTCATGTGTATGCATTGGAGTTTTTTAGTTTGATAAACTCTACCTGCAAAATCATTCATCAAAGCTGTATAGTGTTCTGTTTTCACGGCTAAGGTTGAGACTGGTTTGAGTTGGAATGGTTAGACTGGTTTGGTTGTATAGTGTTGGACAGATAGATTTGGAATATGACCAATCGGTCCAATGTTCGGACCAATCGATCCGAGCATCGGGAGAGGAAGAGGATCCATCAAATCTTATTTGTTGCGAATAAACACACTTCGGTAAAATGCATTCTTGTTTTACTTCTTTTTTTTCTATGAAAGTAATGAACCTCTGTTAAATCAAAACAAAGCTTCATAGACCTTAAACCAACACAAAATACGCTAAATCATCAAAAAATTTACAAGCAAAAACTAGTGTTGGAAAGCAAGCCAACCCGTAACCCATGGATGTTAAAAAAAAAAGTAAACCAAACTCGTCCCATATAAACTAAAAATTTTAAAATTATACTCACATACAAAGCCTGCAGTACGATCCGCAACCCGTCAATTTTTAATTTTTATATATAAAATCATTAAAAAAACTTTTATAATCCGTAAAACTAGAAAAAAAATCCGCACAAAAATAGTAAAAACTCATAAAAATAGATGTATTAATTTGTTTAAATATAAAACTTAAGTAAAAATATATTAAAACAAACAAATATAAGATAAAAAAATGTAAAATTAAAAAAATGACGGATTAGGGTTAGCTCACGAACTCACGGGTTTTGAATAAAAACCTCGCTGAAAAGTGAGTTTCAACTTTCAACCTTTGACCTGCAGAAATATAAATTTAGAAAACTAAGGTAAAACCCACTTTGCGGCGACTAAAAACCCGAATCCACAGGTTAATATACCAGTTACCTATAACTAGCGAAAACAATGTCTATACTCTATATAATTCAGCCAAAATTACTAAGAATTCACCATATTTGGCAAAGTATATTCATAAAAAACAATGTCTATATAATTAAGTTAATTTTTTGTTAATATTTAATGTATTTTCAATACCTCTAGCTATATTGTTAATACTTTGTTTATATGCACTTTATACTATTTGATGAAAGTAATCAGACGTTTAATTTAAAAAATATACTACATAGACTTATACTCGATAAATGTATGTACATGGACACTCATTTTGACATCTCTATCATTCATCAAAAAAAGGATAATTGTAGTTATATTTATATATATGATGCTGGAATTAAACCAATCCCAAGAACAAATCCAATCAAAATCCAACACATCATACCATATTCTCCATGCATCTCTAAAATGCAACTCTCTTCAATTTCCAACGAACTAGCCATAGCCTTAAAGAATTGCTCAATCACTAGCCGTTGCTTCATTGTATATTCTTGTAAAGTTTCCCTAAATAAACAAATTGTTAAAATCACCAAAATTAATAAACCCAACAATTTCTGCTGAAACTAAAAAAAAAGTTTATAGATTTTACTTAAACCCTATTGGGACATCAGGCCAAAACCCAAGCTTTCCTCGATCTTCAGGGTACGTAGTGATAAACCAAAGGTCGATCCAGTTAAGAACTTGATCATCCGACATAACCATGTCGTGTCCATATCCTTTGATATTACCAATCTCTTTACCGTACTTTTGTTTCACTTCTGTCGGAAGTTTAACAAACTGTTCTGTTATCTCATAAATCTTGTCCATGAACGATTTTGTAATTCCATGATTTATCGCCTGTTTCAGTAAGATATAATGAATTCTGTTATTCCCGGAGCTTCTATAGAGTTGTATGATTCTGATCATTACTAAATGGGTTAAACCTGAGCAACGCCCCATTTAGAGAGCGCCGTGTGAAGTTTATTCAACTCTTTTCTACCGTCTTCAGAAGAAGAAAGGAGAAGACTAAGATCGATGGCTGGAATATTCTTCTCCGGCACCGAACCGTTAAGAGCTTGACCTTCGTTATCGTCCATATACAGTCTTGATTCTTGAACTTTGGTTTCTCTATTAGAGGATCTTTGTTTAATGAGCATTTTGGGATATATAAAGGTGTTTATTAAATGGACTTATAGACCAGACGACGATCTTGAACGTGTCAACGGTTATTAAACTAAACACTCCCAAAATAGTATTATTATTAGAGGATATTGAATTTGATGAGCATTTTGGGATGGGTGAAAAGACTTGAGACTATGTAATAGACCGAAGACGACAATCTTGGTTTTTTTTCATCGGTTTGGCAAGTAGCCGAGCAAAAACAAGTACGTTGAATAACTCTTTCAACTTTAGAAGACTTGAATTTTTATTCATCTAAAAGAAAATCATTACAATTCACAAATGTCGGTTAGTGCATTATAGATATCAACTACTACATTTGGAGTTAGAATATAGCCAAACCCAAAGGTAAAGGTGAAATTTGAAATTATTTTTATTTATAACTAAATTAATAATATTATTTTATCTGGTGTAAAATTAAAAATATAATATAAAATAATATATTAAAAAAAATATATTACAATTTAAAAGAATTAGAATAATTAAAAAAATTTATAGGAGGCAACTGTTTCTCCTAGCCCTGGGCGTTCGGGTATTCGGTTCCTCGGTTCTTCGGTTCTTCGGTTCTAGGGATATAGGAACCATTCGGGTATTTTAAAAAATCGGTTCCGGTTCGGTTCGGTTCGGTTTTTCTTCGGTTCGGTTCTTTGGTTCCGTGTATTTAATGAGTTTTAAATAATTACAGAGCCAATGACAATATCCGATTTCATGTAGAAAACAAATACACAGTAAATCGGAAAGGAATCACCACTAGGAGCGAACTTTAACCGGCAGTATACCGGACGTTTAATCGGCAAATTTATCGACAAACCGATGAAACACCAAACCTATGACGGACGATGATCGGACAACTATATATATACAAACAAAAGTAGGGTGAGGAAAAAAAACGTAAAATATGATATGTTTTAGTAAAGTGTCGCCGGCAAAAACTTTAGTAAAGTGTCGCCGGCAAATTTGCCGGAAATCTCCCTTGAAAGAATTCCGGTCAACCAGTTGTAATGTAAACGTAAATAACGTAAAAGTTCTTTAACCTTTTTTTGGTAAATAATATACGGTATTATTTCCTAACTATATGATATGTTTTATTATTAGTATCATATGATAGAAACTTTTATAAATTGTTTAACAAAAACGTGTTATGAGCGTACATCTACAATACAGATTAAAGCTAAAATTAAATATATTATATTATTTTTAACAATATGATATGTTTTATTATTAATGCCATCTGATATACGACCTTTTATAAATTGTTTAATAAAAACGTGTAATGCTCGTATAGGTACACTACATATTAAAATCAAAATTCAATATACGATATTATTTCTTAATTATATGATATGTTTTATTATCAATGTCATATGATATGATAGGAACTTTTATAAATTGTTTAACAAAAACATCTACAATATAGATTAAAGCCAAAATTAAATATACATATTATTTTTTAACTATATGATATGATTTATTATTAGTGTCATATGATGGAACTTTTATAAATTGTTTAATAAAAACGTGTTATGATCGTACATATACAATACAGATTAAAGCCAATATTAAATATACGATATTTTAACTATATAATATGTTTTTTTATTACTGTTAACTTTTATAAATTGTTTAACAAAAACGTGTAGTGCGTTGTCACTACTCTGCATTATCTCAAATTATATATTATCTATATAATAATAAAATATAAGATAAAATAACAGAGCTTGCTTCTATATATGACCACATCTCCACTAACCTATAATCCCAAGAACACCTTCAATATTTCAAAAGATCAAGATCTTGAGATGTCAGGAGTATGGCTGTTCAAAAACGGCGTCGTTCGGCTAGAGCAGAATCATGATCAGAACATAAACCGAAAGGTTCTGGTTCATGTTCCAAGCAACGAAGTCATTACCTCTTACACACTTCTTGAGCAACATCTCAGCGAACTTGGCTGGAAACGTTACTATGAGGATCCTGATCTCCTTCAGTTCCAGAAACCATCTAAAGATCACCTTATCTCACTCCCTATTAATTTCCTGAACTTCAAAGCGATACATATGTACGATATCGTCGTCAAGAACGAGAATACGTTCGAAGTTACGGATATAGTCAAGGATATGTAGCCATGTTTTTTTCTGGGTTTTCTTGTGTGTCGTTTTGATGGATCTCTTGGCATGGATTGATAAGTTTGTGTGTGTGTTTTTATTTTATTTTATGGTGTATGTATCGAATTAATCGTATGTGTATTTTAATATTTTAATAAAAACCATGTGTATGTTTAAGCAGAGGCGTGCTACTTTACATTATATAAGAGTTTATTATGACTTATAAATTTAAAAAACATGACATTTCAAAGTTATTGTTCGTTTCAATTTATCATAGTTTTTAGTATGATGTTTTTTAGTTTAGTCATACGAAATAAAAAAATTTTAAAAAAACAGAAATTATTTAAAAGTTAAATAGGAAAACAAAAAAATCTCAAATAAAAAAAAAAGAAATTAGAATTTTAAACTTATAACTATATTTTATAAATTTATAATATCTTTTTTTATTTATATTTTGTAACTAAAAAAATAAAGAATTTTAATTTATTTAAATTTATTTTTCATCAATATCAAAATTTGAATTATTTATT
>KE158814.1:0-10752 GCA_000411055.1 Leavenworthia alabamica | reverse complement strand
TCACTAGTCACTTGGGCCGGTTCGAGCAGCTGGTTGTCCATGAGTTCCTGAGTGGCCTTGACAAACAACAGCCGGAGATGCTTGTCCTTGTTCCGGGTCATGGGACCATCCATGAAGGTTGGGATGCGGTCGGTCTTACTCCTGGTTACGGGCGGTTCTTGCCTCGGCAGCAGGATGTCAGACTAGATGGCCTCATCAGTTACGTTCACAATAAAATGTTTACTTATGTTTGACGAATAAACATTTTCTCTACTCTTTCAACAGTACACTCTTAATCTACCCGCCATCATCTTACACCCCATACATAGCCTCACATCCTTTTTCATTGACCGAAAACTGTTTGCCATATGCGTCTCCAAACATGTCCACAGAGATTTAACTAACTTGGCAAACATAAGGACAATGCAGCCAGGTATATCGAATTTTTAACATAAAATTAATAGTATGGCTAACTATTACTTTCGATATGACACTGCCTATATTGACATGTTTACTATCTTTCGGACACATATATAAGAAGAGTACTAACAACAATCACAGAAGGTACAGCCAAAAAATTTAAGGACTCAGAAAAGATATTCAAACACTATTCTCGGTCAAGATTCCATCATACTTTCGACCTTCAATGGTGTGAAAAAGGAACGTAAAGTATTTATTTAAGTTTGTAACAAAAGTTGGTGATAGCCCAATTATTATTAACAACCACGCGCTTACATAATGTATGTGGAAAAAATATTATGTAATATTTCCAACAAATAAACATACAAATAATCTCGAATATCTACTACATAAATTGAACAGAGATGAAGCATGAATCAACGTTAATGAAAATCACCATCATCTTTCTTTTCTCCGAAACATTTTTTAATTTTACAGATTTTAAACCATTATATTTCGGTTATAAGTATTGTACATTGTTGGTAAACGCAAATCCACTCTCTAAGTTACATGCCTCACTATGATTGACGAGTTAGTGAAATCATTAGTAATATGGTATATATTATAGTCCAAATATATTTCCTTCACATCATTTTCAAATAACAAATACATCATTTTCCTACAGGCTTAAAAGTTAATTACTCCTACCTTAAAAGTAATTTTTTTGTCGTAATTTGTTTATTTTCAACTCAACAATTTCGGCTTAGTTCTATTGAAATTTGCATATGACATCAAAGGTTTTATTTGATTACAAAAAATTGGTTCATAACATGTATATGTGACTATTATTTAAATATCCAAATATATTAAAATTTAAAAAATACGATTTAAAATAGTCTAATAAATATATACCTCATACACAATTGTAATTAAATTCATTAATATAAACGTCGTTACTAAAAAAGTATGAAACACTCAACCATGGGAACCCATTCGACATACCTAAAGCCAGTACCTTGACATCAGTTTATTAAAAAATTTACATCCACGACCATATATTTAACCGGCTTAAAATTTCAATAAAAACAAAAAACGTTAAAAAATCTAATTTACATACCTCATTAAAACTTCAGCACTAATTTCATATTAAATTTTAACTTCTACCCTTTAACATTCCCTTCAAAATGTCTATAAATATGCGCGTCTCCAAACATTCACTTCAACATCTCAGCACAGATCAGAAACATATTAATCTCCACAATGGCGACGTCAAACGTTCCTCAAACAATACCTCTAACGCAAATCATACTTGGGACATCAAGTCAACATATTACAGTACGTCTCCTACGTTCATGGGAGGCGCGTAATTTCAAGAGGAATGGAGAACTCATGAGCTTAGATCTTCTGTTTGTCGATGAAAAGGTGATCGCTCTGCAATATATTTCTAAAAATTGTTAAATTCACCTCACTGCTGTATACTACCTATGTCAATTTACACTGTAAGTTTCCTACAAGCATCAATACACCACCGTAGGATCACGATGTACAAATCGAAACTAAACGATGGAGACGTTTACACACTTTCCAACTTTGAGGTTGTTCTATCCAATGAGCGGTACAAGGTCACAGACAACAAGATGACAATAAGGTTTACTGATACAACAAGTATTACCCAAATGAAGAATGAGGATACCACCATTACAACTCAACTCTTTAGGTTTTACGACTACAACGCATTAATGTCTGCTGCTAACACAAATCTCCAGTTACCAGGTACATATCTCTTAACCACAAGTAACTAAAAGCAGTTCAATAATTTAACCGACCATGAAAAAAAAAACTTTTCAAATATGCAGATGTGATTGGCCAAATTCTAAGTATCACTGCAAACAGAGTTACAGATATCTCATGTACTGACAAAGTGATGATAACAATCATGCTGAAAGAGTTATTTCTCAAAAAAACTCTCCTATATGTTGTTCTATTATTATCATACATTCATTCAACATGATTTCCAGCATCATGTGCATAAACTATATAACGTTTTAAAACTAATACAGAATAACAAGTCTGCAACTACCTCTCTGGGACACTCAAGCATCTGAATTCAGAAAAAAATTAAGTGAAGCGGGGCAACAAAACTCAATTATAGTCTGCACCTGTGTTAATCCCAAAATTTTTTGCAGGTTCATCAATCAAACATCAGTTTACACTATTTTTTCTGAAAGACATAACTATCTAAAATCAACATTATTTGACACCTATACAAGTAATCTTTATTTGAATAGCACTGGAGCAACTCACATTTTTTTCAACCACACCACTCAAGCCATACAAGAATTCATGCTAGAGTTAGTGGCGAACATGTATCAACTCTCCTGGTGAGGACACATGGCATTCTATATGGGCGACATGTAGCATTTTTTTATTTTAGTCCCTCTATTTTTAGTCCTCTGTATATTTGCCCCAAAAAATTATTTATAATCTCATCTTATTTTAATTAACGAATCATCTTCTTATACGATTGAGCCTATGACTTATTAAATCTATTGAAATCAAAATGAGTCAAGTGCACCGAATATTGGTGAGTAGTTAATCATCCGAAGAAAATAGAGTTAAAGGCTCTATATGGACGTCACATGTCATTTTTTATTTTTTAGTCCCTAGGTTTTTTACTCCTTCATGTATTTTTCTCAATTTGTTTGAAACACATATACAACCTAAGAAGCTCAATCGTAAAATCGATTCTAGAATAACATAACACTTTACCTAAACCTAAGAAGCTCAATCGTAAAATCGATTCTTCTCTTCTCTACTCCTCTCCTCAATTTCGTATTATTCCATTTTCCCTTTCTCTAATCCTTTAACGAACCCTAAATTATGGAAGCTGTGTTTCCAGTGACGATGGCGGTTGTTAGATATGAGAGATATGTGGTGGTGACTTCTTTTTCTCATTTGTTCATTTATCTTCTCTAATAACAATTTCTTGATTCTTTATAGAAGACATTTTATAATTTTTTCTGTAATGATACATGACCATTAACATTTATCTTCTATAATGTTTTCTATCTAATTCTGTTCTTCCTCTTTATTGAAAATATCTCATAGATCATTTTAATTAGTCTATACAGTCTAATCTTTATGATTTAAAATATATTTTTCTTACCATCTTGCTTTGTGTAATGATTTAATTCTTTAAATTTTTTTATAAAAAAACAATTCATATTCATACAATTAACTCACAAAATAACCTAAAATAAGAACATGAAAATGAAAAAAAAAAAAAATATATATATATATATATTCATATATTTTTGTCAAATCATATTTTGAATACACAAATAAACACACTCAATTACTAATAATGTTTACATCTTTTTAATCAATTTTAAACAATTCACAAAAATCCTTTATCATACTAAAATATATATATTAATTGTTTCTAAGAGTAAAAAAATAAACAATTCTAACTAAATACATCGATTTAAATAATAATCTTTAAATGATATATTAAATTATATAGTTAAATCTGTCATCCATATAATAGAGTGTATTTACTATTAATAACACACAAAAAATTATAAAACAAAGTAAATACTAGAAATATATAATAAAACACTGCTCTAATAAAAATACATAACCATGCATACAAACAAAAATGCAATTAAATTTTAGAAAAAAATCTTCTAAATTTACTCTCTCTCTCTATATATATATATAATTGATATACATTATTATTAGAAACCCGGATCATATAAAAATTATTATTATAATCCGCGCATAGCGCGGGTACAACCCTAGTGATATAATAAATTCAGCATACTTGATTTAATTGGTGGACACCAATTTAATAGCTAGATTTACGTTAATTTTTTTTTATTTGGCAGTGGTCTATTCTTAGTGAAATTAATCAAGAATATATGGAAGCAAATAATAATTAAAATAGTAATATTGTTTCTCAATTTATATCAAATATATAATATACTATTATAAAGTATTTGGTTGATTTATTGCTATGTATAATTATAATTAGTGCATAATTATAATTAATGTCATGGATAGTTACTGCCAAGTCAACCATTTAAAGCTATATAAATAAGGATTTGTTGGTATACTAGTAAGTAAAATAACTCAAAACAACAAAAAATATCACACATAAACATAAACATAAAGATGGAGAAGAAATGTATGATGTTGATGATGATCATCGTGATAGCATTGACAATGATGCCATCAACAATAGCAAATAAAGATTACGATGATTGTTGTGACAAATGCGAACATTCATGTGAAATATTTTATGTTGATGTAAAAAAATGCATTCATGATTGTATTGGCACTAGATGCCATAAGTTTCCACATCTATCAAGTCGGTATGGTTAATGTTTATTTTGTTTTATATAATAAAATGTGTATTTATGTATGTTTTGACATGGTTTCTTTCGGTGGTATTGTGTTTTCAGCAAGATGATGGGTAAAGAGATCAACGCATAAGATCATTAACACTACGATGGAGTTATAATGGTTTAAAATTTATTTTGTTTTCATATTATTAAATTTTAATAATAAAATTGGATCACAATTTTTCGAATTTCTTTGTTAATTTCTTATTACACACCAAATAAACTCATTTATCATACAAGCAACACACAGGTAATCTTGTTTTGTCATTAGTGTGTGAAACTCATCAAAATGAAAAATCTACAATACCTAGATGCAAGGCTGTTCTACTCACTTATTCTTGTCTCACTTCTACACATGTCACCAAATACATCATCAAGTAACAAATGTTAAAGATTAATCAAAGATGAGCAAAACATGTAATAAGTTTATAGTTATTTTTTTTTTGAAGATTAATAAGTTTATAGTTCTGAACGAAAAAAATAGGAAAATGAAATATTAACTTCTGCAGCCTAAATATAATTTCACTTTTTGTTTAATAAATAAACGATATATTGTTGTGTTAAAGTCTTTTTTGGATCATTTTTATTTTTTAAACAAAATTATATTGGAAGCGCAAATAACAAGAGAGCTCACTGGTCATCTGTTTATACATTGATATGGGATTTTGATTGTTATAATTTATAACTAAAGAACAAAAACACAAAGATAGAGCTCACTGGAATTAGTACTACATAATTTACTTTTATAGTTTATTAACTAATAAAAAATCAAATAAATAAAAATATGTAGTATTAATAAACGATACAAAAACAAATATATTTGGATTCAATGAATTTCTCAAAACTTAAAATCAGAAAAAGTGAATGGGACACAAAACGACAAATTAAATAGTTAGGGTACAACATGAAATACCTTAACATAAATCAAATTAAATAGTTATGGTACAACATGAATATATTAACATAAATTGAGAATCTCTATCGAGATAATAATAGTAGGTTTGTATTTTTTCCAAAGTTGAGTTTGTTTTACATAGATTCACTGATATTAGGATTTAACATGGCTATTTACTGTCTACACTTCAAAATAGAAATTTAATATTGAATTTCTATTTTCTTTCAAACTTATAAATGCTTGTTGTATAAATAGTTTTTATTGAATATATTTTAGAGGAATTTACTCTAACACCATTAAATGTATTTTATTGGACAAAATTACATTAATTTTTTAACTGGACATGAATACTATTTTTTATAAAAATATTGATAAAAAAAATTTATAAATTTTTTTATTTATTTAATGTTAGAGTTTAATATTTATTATTTATGGGTTAGAGTTTAATATTTAAGGTTAGATTTTATTGTTTAGTGTTTGGGTTTAGTATTCATTATTTAGGTTTTAGAATTTTTGATTTAGAGATTATAATTTAGTATTTAAGGTTAGAGTTTAGTATTTAATGTTTGAGTTTAATATTTATTGTTTAGGATTTATATAATTTCTTAAAATAAAATCTAATTTATAATTTAATTGAATTATTAAATAAATGATAAATTTTGTTTTAAATAATTTTATTGGTATTTATGAAATATAAATAAATTTAGTGATATTTAAGAGCATTGACCTTAAATATACGAAGATGATACTTCTGCATTTAACCTCATGTTAATATATTATCTTTTTTCTATGAATATAAACACACTACCACAATACCACCTTAACATGGATTTGTTAAATACTATTAAAAATGTGTTTCATCAGCCATTTTTATTGGTTAAACTATATGGAAGATGTGTACAGTGTACTGTAATTAGAGTTCAAATTTCTTTTTGAAGTTTCTCCAACCTTCAAATGTTTAAGTAAGAAAAAAATCCAAAAACCATAGTTAAAACATTATTAATTAAGGGGATCGTCACGCCACACACAAGATGATTAAATCCAAACTATTCCTAGGTTGTATTGTACTGAGAAAGGTTTATATTCAGTTTTTTGTGATATGATTTTAAGTTTTAAGATTTTTAATTTCAAATGAAAAAAGTAAAGGGTGGATTGAGATTTCAGTGTAACAGACAACAGGTTGTTTTATCAAAGAACAATAGGTTTCACCTTTAATCGAATAAAATTAAAACTTTGGGGGTTATATGCGAAATTATGTTAAGATAAGTTCTGGTCGCAAGAAGAGGTAAGAGAGAGAGAGAGAAATGGAGAAAGCTTTGTCTCCGTCGACGGCAAGTGAAGTGGGAGCAAGAGTATCGTCACTGTTCGTGTATCCGATCAAATCATGTAAAGGAATCTCTCTGTCTCAGGCTGCTCTCACTCCCACTGGTATATATAAATAAACACTCACTCACTTTTCAATTTCATATAAATTTATTTATCTTAGTCCATTTTTTGAGGGTTCATCACCAATCAATTAACCTCTTTATTGATTAAAAAATGAAAACTTTTGAGTGTTTTATATAATTCTTCTTGAGTATAATGACTCTGTAAAGTTCTAAAGTGAAAAAATGAATTTTGTGCTCTTTCTGTGTTATGTTGAGTGCTCTGTTTTTTATGTTATGTTACTTAGGATTTCGATGGGATCGAAATTGGTTGATAGTGAATTCTAAAGGAAGAGGATTGACTCAAAGAGTTGAACCAAAGCTTTCTTTGATTGAAGTTGAAATGCCTCAACATGGTTTTTCAGAGGATTGGGAGCCTGACAACTCCTCTAACATGGGTTAGATTGTTTTCTTATGTCTTCTTCTTCTTCAATTTGACTTATGAAGATAGTGTCTTTTTTTTCTTATCTTTTTATGTGTGTTTGCAGTGGTTAGAGCTCCTGGTATGGATGCTCTTAAGGTTTCATTAGCTAAACCTGATAAAATAACAGACGGTGTCTCGGTTTGGGAATGGTCTGGCTCTGCACTTGATGAAGGAGAAGAAGCATCTAAGTGGTTTACTAACTTTATTGGAAAGCCTTGTAGACTTGTTCGTTTTCACTCAGGTTTTTTCTCTCATTATATATACCTTTTACTTCATTTGAAGTACTTCAAAAGCTCATGTGTTTGTTATTGTATTATAGAGTCTGAGACTAGACCAGTGGATTCAAATTATGCTCCAGGTCACATTGCTATGTTTTCTGATATGTATCCATTCTTGCTTATATCAAAGGTTAGAGGATTGTATTCTTTTGTTTTTCTCGGTTTTGTTCTAAATGGTGTTGTTCATAAACATATTCCAGGGCTCTCTTGATTTTCTGAATAAGCTTCTCAAGGAGCCAGTACCGATCAACCGATTTAGACCCAAGTATGTTCATTAGCTAGTTCTCTTAATAAGCTATTATTGCTTTATAACAAAACCACTAAGAAATGTGATGATGACAGTATCTTTGTTGAGGGATGTGAACCATTTGCTGAAGATTTATGGACAGAGATCCTTATAGATGATTTCACCTTTCATGGTGTAAAGTTATGTTCACGTTGTAAGGTAATATCAAAAGCTTGTTCCTACCTTCAAAACCTCCATGATTCTTGTTTAGAGATAAGCTTTTTATTAGGTACCAACGATAAATCAAGAAACAGGGATTGGAGGTCAAGAGCCAATTGAGACTCTAAGGAACTTTAGGTCAGACAAAGTTTTACAACCAAAGAAGAAAACACAAGGAAAGGTAAAGAAGTAAAGAACATTATCTGGTTTTATCATCAAAAAGATTCATAATAAATGATGATGATGATGCAGATATACTTTGGACAAAACATGGTTTGGAAAGATCGATTTGTCGATGGAATTAGAAAAACAATTGAAGTTGGTGATCCTGTTGTTATCTTAAGAAAACTCTCATCTGCTTCTGAAGCAGCAACTTGAAAAAGACTTGTCTTATAAGCAATGTGTTTGTTCATATGGAGTAAATTGTAAATCTATCTCTTACCTTATCCTAATCATTTCACATGAAGTGAAAACACTTAATAGTATGATTAAAGAAGCAAGATTTGAAGTGGTTGGCTCAACAGATCTCTCAATTCAAGATAAACTACATAACCTCAAATCAATCTTCACTAATATGAATTTATTGAATATAGTTATTGTATATACAAAGACTTGTGCCAACTGTTTAACATTTGTCACTACTAAAACAAGTCCTTGTGCTTGTATAATACATATCTCTATTTCTTTTGTCGTTAAAGTTAAAACAACAACAACAAAAAGAAAAAGCTTGACTTGGTCCTACGTTTGACTTCTTTTTTATATCAAAAAAGAAATTTGAGTAAATGAAAGCTTTTGTAGCTTCTGTTTCATTCAATCTGATATACAAAACTATATCAGTTAGGGGTGGGCACAAAAAGAATAATTAGAATTTTGAAACTATTTGATATTTGATTCGCTTCGACCGAATCAATAATTGTTCGATTCGAAAAAATCGAATATTCGGATTTTCGAATATTCGCAAAAATTCGATTTATTCGCGAATATTCGATTTGCTTCGCTTTGATTTAAAAATAATTATAAAATTACATTTTTTTCTTAAATTTATTTTAAAATAATAATATTTATTTAAAAATTACATTATTTTTTAATTTATTAAACTTTGATATTTACATGATCAATCTAATAAATAAAAAAAATTAATTTCTATAAATATAATTAATATAAAATAATATATATACATATATATAAATATATCGAATCGAATATTTGTCTCTAAAATTTTAATATTTGATATTTGATTTGTTTTTAACGAATACTGACTTTTAGTATTTGATTCGCTTCATAAATTTACGAATAATCGGATTTTTCGAATCAAATCGAATCAAATACCGAATCAAAACGAATCTAGCGAATATTTTGTCCACCCCATTATCTTCTATGACTCTATGTATGGTCTAGTTGTGTATATGTGTATGTTTCTTACTCTCTTCTACATTTAATCACCTTTAGTTTCTACTTTTCCTAGATTGTTTTAATTATAATGAGAAAATCTCATAATCTTTTTTTCTTAAGTAGTTCCAAAATTTTTCTCTCTTACAAATACTGTTTACTTAAGCTCCAAGTTAACTTGAGAATAGAAAAGTTAATTATCCTAATTTCATTGGGTTTAAAGATTAGAAAAATATACATTATCATATATTATTACTATTATTGTTTTTGGTAGTTTTCCTGTAGAATTTGGTCTTTATCTTTTCTTAGGGATTCATCCTTTTTTATATAATGAGATGGTGAGATATGTTATACTCATGAGTTTGAGAGTTTAAGAAGTTTGTAAGCTTATGTTTTGAGTTATTTTCTTAAGCTAATAAAGAAGAGTTATTTCTTTAATATTTGGTTCTAAACTTGATATGACTATCCGGTTGAAATTGCCTAAGCTAGCCGATGAACCTTCAAACGGATGCGATGGAGAAAATGAGTTAGGAAAACCCTTAGATGAAGGAATCTGAAGTATTCCTTTTGCACCGCGTGCCCAGAATGAAGGTAGAAGAGAATGGTGGATGAGAGGAAGAGTGAGGATAAGTCTCACTGACTCTTTCTCTTTGATGAAGTAACCGGATAAAGATGGTGTTTTAGGATAAGATATATTTCATTGTCCTAAAACCAGTGGATGAAATGGATTGTTGTGCAACACTAAGGTTATGGTGAGACCTTAGATACGGCGGTTTTCTTATCCTTGAGCTAGGCTACCAAAGGATTAGAGAGAAATTCAAAGACAAAGTTATTTTCAATGTAAAAGCGTGTAACCTTGCATAAGTGTTTAGTCATGCCTTTTATAGCATGACTTAATCCGAAAATACAACTAAAGACCAAAGATTCTGGTCAATAAAAAGTCTCTACAAGGTCAACAAAATAAGAAAAGGAAGACCAGTGATGATGTCTTCCTTGAGATAGTTCTCCATCTTAAGTTGATGCACACTTGTCATGGAGTTTCCAAGCTGCATGAACCTTGAGAATAAGGTGAAGGCATCAAGTTCCAAACCTCATTAAAAACCTCTCCTTGACCCA
>ASXC01015829.1:0-11198 GCA_000411055.1 Leavenworthia alabamica | reverse complement strand
AAAACAGAGCAATTTAACGAGTTCGGCTTATAAACTTGAGCCTACGTCTCGCCGGGATGTGATGCCCGGAATCCACTAGAAACACTTTGGTTTTATACAACATACATCAACCTATCACAATCTGCATTTAATGCATCAAAGAACTCTATAGCCGCCTAAAGAGAGTGGTCCAAACTTGCCTCAGAATCAGTTTCTTCTTTTGTTGAAACAGAGGCTTCACCAACTAACGGCCGTACCAGTCTTAGTTTGGGCAAAGCTCACGCGCGCCAGAGCACTTCTCCACTCTCTCTATTCCTGGACTTTAGTTCTTTACTTGGGCCTCTTGAAGTCTCTTTCTTGTAACTAAAGAAAAGCCCCTTTGATTGTGTCGAAGTCCATTTGTGAATTGACTTCAGACTCGAATACAACTTCACAGTGAGTGATCCGAAGAAGAAAGAGGAGTATTTTGGAACCGGCTTCAGGATCACTATGGAACTTGCGTTTTGACCGCTTAAAATATTGTGCCAATAAACACGGAGATGTGTGAGTTTCTCCTTTCTGAGGAGACCGAGGTCTTTAGGGTTTATACTTCTTGCAAAGTCTCCATCACTTTTTCCGGCTAAAGAAACCGCTGTCGTGGCAGCGAGGAGGAGGATATGTATGGCAAGGTTGAGGGTGAGTTTTGCCATGTTAGTTTTGTGTGTTTCTTGTTGATAGTTCTTGTGAGTTAAGGATGTATATATTATGCAACTTGTGTGTGTTATATATATATAGTGAGGAACGGAGAAAATAATAAACAAAAGTAGTATATATATATAGGAGGCGTGTTGTTTGAGAAATTTTCTAAAATTATAAAGTAAATTTGAATTATTTGATTTTGATGGGTGAATAAAGTGGTTTTGCATATTATGGGGAAATTTTCAAAACAGATTCAATTAATATTAAAAGTTTGATTGCCAAAAATATTTAGATGAATGTACAAGAAAGCATTTATAAGTTGCAAAATGTCAATTCCTCAAAGCTTTGATATGGAATTTGATTTAAAATATTAAATAGATTCATATGAAATAAAATAGAAAGTAAACAAAAGAATAAAATAATAGACAAAAATACTTTAGTACACTTCTTCTTAGAAATCCTTTAATTTCATTAATAAACCTCTCTAAGTTTAGAATATTATATTTTTTTGTTAATTTATTACATGAGTTGACAACAAAAAATAACATGGGGTTACTTATGCAATCAATCATCTTATGTGCTATAGGGCTTAATAAAATATTAAGCAAGATTATCAAATCCAATAAACAAAGTGAATGCTATTATGATTTAGGAAGACTAGTTGTTTGTTAATTAATGGAGCTTCAATCAAATTTTAGCAAGCTAATCTTTAGGCTTTAAAACACTAATCCTAGATTAATTCACTTTCATGATATTAATTCATATATTTGTCATCAAACATCATTATCTTTTGGATAACATTTTGCATTAGGTAATGCTAATTTTGTCTCAACACGTTTTCTTGCTTGTCTGATTGTATTAGGTGCTAACCAGGGTCGTGACTCATGAGGTATAAATGTTTACGATTAACCATCCAAATCCAGTGTGGAACTATTATACTTGTCCTGATTAATATAGTATTTATTGAAAGTTTTTATTATAAAGTTTTGTCAACGCCCTATAGTTCTAATAACAAAAATCTTTATATATTGTTAAAGTCAAAACTAATGGAAAAAAACGAAAAAAAAGTAGAAAAAATATGTACACTAAAAAAGTGCACGAATATCTAACTTTAAAAATTGTCTAGATCATAAACTTTTGTACTGATATTTTTTTTTAAAATATCAAAATTTTAGTTAACGGGCTATTTTACGTTCAATGTTAACTCAATTAACATAAAATCAAAACGGTGTTAATTTTTCTCTGTCTAATCCGTTTAAAATAAATAACGTCGTTTTTGTTAGGTTAAACGACGTTATTTTGATTGAATTTTTTTTAAAATATGTTATTAACTGGTATCACAAAGATAAGAGTCCAACATTTTTTTACCAATTGTACTAAGATTAGATTTTCTATTTTTTATAATTATGTTGAAAATATGTTTATAATTATATATAATATAGTTATTAATTGTTCAAATATCTCTTGTAACACAGTGGGAAAAATGTTTGATTGTTAAATGTATGATCCAGGTTTGAAACCGGTTAATAATATCTTTTTTTAATTTTTAATCAAAATAACGTTATTTTATTTTAAACGTAATACATAACAAAAAGTTAACTGTTGTTCTGATTTTTTGTTAACCGAGTTAACGTTGGGTTTAAAATTACCGGCCAAAGAAAATTTTAATATTTTCAGAAAAACTCAACGCAAAATTTTTTGATTTAAATGATATTTTCAAAATAAAGCTTTTTAATCTACCTTTTAAAAATATAGATTTTTCGACATTTTTCCAGTAAAAAAACACATACTATACACACTTGAAAAAAAATCAATTACTGATATTTTGAATGTTTTTGAGAGATTTTTTTTGGGTACCTTACATGAATTTAGTGTTTCTAGCATGATTTGTTGTTTTAACAATTGTCGTTCTGATTATATTCTCGAGATGACCATTTACGGTTTGGGAATAATAATAATTTATCTACTTTCTATACCAACAACTAACGAAGAAAAGTGTATGTGGCCAAATTCATGATTTGTAAATTTCTTATTTGAATTACACTTGAGCATAATATGTGTAGAGTCAGGTCTGGATAAAACCGGTCGGGTCGGGATTTATCGGATTTTGACACCTACATTTAATGAAATAATTTTTGTTTTTGGGTCAAAATTGAGTAGTATCCGGTCAGGTTCGGGTCGATTTGGGTTTAAAATATCAAATCCAACAAAAACCCAAAATTAATAGATATCCAAAAATTTTTGAGTTTTTTACCCGAAAACTCGAATTTGCATCCGAAAATCTAATTTTTCTAACCCGATTTTTTCCATCTAAATATCTGAAATTATATTTGAAAACCCGAATTTGCAATCGAAATCCCAAATTTTGCACTCAAAAAATTTGACTTTGTATATAATCACCTGAATTATTCCTCCAAAATCCGAAATGAACATCCATTTTTTATAAAACTAAATGATTATTTTAAAATTTATCCAATACTCTAATATTATCCGATTACCCAAAACCGAAAACTATAATTATTCTAGTAAAGTTATGGGTCTTCGTGTATTCGATCAGGTTTCAGATAAAACGCTAATCTGATCCGAAACCCGCGGGTACATATGTCAACAACCAATGAAAAAATTTATATGGTTTCGGTTGTATCCAAACCTGATTTTTGAATTGAATACAGGTATATCCCAACGATGCTATATTTTGCCCAGATCTAATTTTAATTGTGTACATTTTTTCAAAATTGTTATGCTCCAAAAGGTGATATTATTAGACCGATGGAAACTTCACGAACAACCAAAATGCACTAATGGGACAACACGTTGTTTTCAGAAAACAGTAGTAAAATGCATGTCATTCTAATGTGCATAGAAGAATTTATCCTGTCTTTATTAGTGACAAGTAGGTTTTGGCAATTACAAGACACTTTAGATTCTGGTTCACCTTGGCAATACATATGAAAACGATCAATGAAACTTACAACTCAACACATGAGCTTGAAGTCATAGAAGATATTAAATGGATGGGTTTGACCCATCATGAATAGTATATATAGACCCAACATGTTCTTGTCACAACATGATTGAATTTGATGGGTTGGCAAAAACCATTAAATTTTTGGGGGTAGAGAAATATCTAATATATGGATTTGAATTAGTTGTAACACTTATCTTCAAAATTTAATTTAAAATAATGAGTGATTGTCTTTTGTTACCCACTCTAGTGATTTTAAGAATATTATAGAGTTTAAGAAATTTTTAAAGGGTTTTTTAATTTTCTTCACTAATTTTTGCATAATTTTTTAAAATATTACATAATTTTAAAAGAGTTTTTAAAAATCTTTATATGAAGGAAAAAATTAAAATTAATGAATCAATAGCACTAAACATGAATCTTTTATTGTGTTTGCAACTTTGCATATTATAATAAACTGATTTTTTTAATAATTAATTATATAAAGTGTGGTTCTTCTTTTAAAAAAAACTACATTTTTATGGTAGTGCAAACAATTTTGTTATTAAATTTGTAGAAGTAGAAGCCGAGCGTAAACGATATTCATTTCCATTTGACAAATATTTTCCATAAAAAACTGAAAATATATTATATTATAAAATATGATAAGAAAATATTTGAATTCTTTCCAAATACATAAATTTTGCATTAAAAATTTACCAAGATTCATACTATAAAACATTATAACCAAAGAAAAATAATTCATTACTACTTACAAGTATTTGCTATTAGTTTTACTCTTTATATTATTTCAATGTAAGTATGTGTGAGATTTCTAAACTCTAAAAAAATGGAGCAAATTAAAGAACATGCCTAGTGTTTTTGTTGAGATCTTGATCTCATGTACTAAAATTGACCTAATGACATATGATTAGCTTTTAATGTAATTTATTATACTTAGTTTTAGTCTTTGGAACATGTATGAATACACATGAAAAAATACAAAATAAATAAAATAAAATTCCAAATAAAAATAAAAATAAAAATAAAAAGAGGAAATGTGAAGGAAGCCTTTTTGCAATGTCTCTTTGGTTTTTCAGAATTGCTCATATGTAGTTTGTCTCATGGACCCCTTTATGTCCTCTTCAACACGTTATATAATAACAAATGTTTTGATATTTTTGTATTTATACATAAACAATATCTATGTGAAACCAAATTTGCACTGTCTTGAGTTTTAAAATATTAGGTAATCAGTGAGTGATGTATAAATGTTTTAATTTTGTGGGTCATTAAATATATAAAAACAAGAAAAAAATGGAGTTTTTGGGGACCATGAGATCATAATGCATGTGCCTTTTGATTCACTCATTTAAACACAAAATTCACACTTACCCTCAAAAACTAGCTCTGAACAAAATAATCTAAACCAAATTTATTGAATCGAACCAAAAACAAAAAAATTATTGAATCGAATTGATTTTTTTTTAAATGATAGGTAGAAGATTTTATTAAGTTTGGTTTCGGTAAACCGAACCAAAAACCGATATTTATTTATTTATTTATTTTGTGTTTTTATTTTATTTTTCCTGTTTTTTATTTTAATAACTTTTATATGTTTTTTTACTCTAAACCGAATCGAACCAAACAAACTAAAATAATCTGAAAAATCCAAAAAAATTATTATTTTTAGTTTAAAACCGAATCAAATTTGAAAAATAAAAACGATCGAATTAATTTTTTTATATCTAAAATCGAACCAAACTATAAGTTTTAAACCGAACGGTTGATTGCCTTTAATTTTGGTTACTATTTTAATGTTAATTAATTAATACTTCTAAAACACTCATCATAACTACAACATGAAGCAAGACATATGGTTCTGAGAGATTAGACAGTTAAAAAGGGACTAAATTAATTAGAGAAAATTCTATAAAATGTATACCAAAACACATTCTGAGTACCCACAAAATACAATTATGATAAAAATTCACCTACTATTTTTTTTTACAATAACACAAGCTTTTAAGAGAAAAGACAAATAAACAGAAGAATGTAAACCAAGTATCCATAGTTATTATCTCCTTGTTTTAACAAAGATGATTATGAAAAGCATATTAGAGAAGTGTGAAATGAAAGGAAAAAAAAACAATAATAATCAACCAATGATTCAAGAACACCTAATATATAACTACCATAATCACAACTCAGACCAAGACAAATGGTTTATTAGAGAAACAAACAAAATAAAGGATTTAGGAGAAGATTCATGAAACATCCCAGATTCTGGTATTGTGGTGCATGAGAAGAGGCTTAACACATTTAATTTGACTACCTATATTATCAAAGTGCACTTATCTTTTCGGTCAACCACTCTTTCATAACTCTGCAGTTAAGCGTGTTTGGGCTGAAGTAGTATTAGGATGGGTGATCTACCAGAAAGTGATTGTCGGTACTGTGTAAGTGAGGTCAACACACAGGGAAAGATCATGTGGTAATTTGTAGGGAAAGTAAACAAGCCCTAGAGCCTCAGAAAAATAATGCACCGACCGTCGGATTAGGGTGAAGCCCAATGGACCTAGAGACGACGTGGAGGCCCAATAGGTCTAGAGAAGACATGAGATTAGGTATTACAGTTCATCTCCAACAAAAAAAAATTTAACATGATGTGTGTCCCAAATAAAAGATGGTCTTAGATTTGAAATTCTCATATTAAAAAAACAAATAAATAAAAGTATCCAAAGTTACTTGTTTAACAAAAGTTGATGATGAACAAACATAGAAAAGTTGTGACATTACAATATGTATGATTTTCAAAAGATCATTAACTAAATGCTAAAAGATAAAACACATTTATGAAAAATATAAAACTAATTATATAATATATTTTTCTTATTAAACAACTTATTACTAAAACAAAAATATTCAAACAGCCAACAAAGAAGGAATTGAACTCAAGTTTGGAGTTGTGTTCTTGCTTGTAGAAGAATCTGAAACCGTACGGCTTCTTGAAGTAAAAGCTCTCATAGGACTAGCAAATGCCCATCCCCAGCTTCTGTTCCTTCTTCCACCATTACCCATGTTATGATGTTGTTCAGTTGATGATGAAGATAACCATGATGATGATGATGATGAAGAAGATGATGTCATTATCATAAATCCACCAAAGATCCCACCACATCTAACTATCTCCCTCACATTACCATTACTACAACTGATCTTGCTTTTGTTGTTACCTTCTCTTTGTGACTCAACTCTTCTCAAAGTACAATCTCCAAACCCATTTGTAATCTTCTCAAAGAAATCACCAGAAAAACTTCTGCTTCCACACCCAACAGATCTAGATCTTGAAACTTTTCTTTCACTTGGTGTTACTTCAATGTTAGGACTTCCATCTTCTTCAATTATTACATTAATACCACTCTTGTTACTAATGATACCAGCTCCATTAACTCTCTTTGTCATTGAAGAAGACGCTGAAGACGACGACGAAGAAGAAGAAGAAGAGCCCACATAAGTCGTCTCTGTTAACTCTTGTTTTGCTTCAATCTGGCTTATGGGTTGATGAAAGTTTCCAACTTTTTTACTGTTACTATGTTGTTTTAAAGAGTAATGATGAAGAAAAGACCAAAACCCATTTCTCTTTCTTGGGCTTATGTCTGAATCTCCATAAGTTGTTTTTGTTGTCCTCGTTGATTGACTTCTTTTGTAAACAACATTCACCATTGATGAAGAAGATTTAAGCATCTTCTTCTTATTAGCTGATAAAAACGGAAGCTTGTTGTTGTTTGGGTCATTTCCAGCTCCGGAGACGGAAAGAGAAGCTGAGAGATTTGAAGCGGAGGTTGTGGTTGTGTTATTTACAGAGTTAGATCTGAAAGAAGGAGATGAAGTAGAAGAAGAAGAGAGATGTTTAGGAAGTGGGAAAGATGAAGTTAAAAGCTTTCCAAGCTTTTCTTGAAGACAAAAAGCACAGATACCACCTGGGTTTTTAGTAAATGGATGGTTTATACATTGCATTCCATCACTTATGTCTTGATCTTTCATTTCCACCATTGATGAAGCTTTACTCTGTTTCTGCTGTGAGATGTAAAGTTTAGCACTTTGAGTATTATTTGTGTTCAAGAAAGAAAATGAAAATGGAAGAAGTGAAGGAGAAGAGACTAGAGAGTGAGATTGGGCAGAGATAGGTGTCGAGTTCCCATATGCACGTGAGATTCTGACTTGTTTTATGGCTTCTATTTAAGTTATCTTTTCGTTTATTTTGTTTTTGGGTTATATAAATGATTCTGAGATTCAATAGACTCAAATCTTCTAAAATAGTTTTATTAATTAAATAAATAAATTATTTTTAACATCAGGTAAGTGAAAACTAATTATAATTTATAAGTAAAATATAAAAAATTAATATGTATTATTATCAATTTACTAAATTAATAATTGGTTTTGTGTGTGGTTTAATAATAAAATACAATATGATTTTGGAGAAAGAGTATAAAAATGTGATTTCAAAAGCTTTTGCAATGTCTAGATAAGAGCTAGACTCTTTCATTGTTCTTTAACTCAGTAAAAAGATTCTCTGATCCTCATATATTACTCCATATATGATGGTCAAACTACACAAGAACCCAGTGGAGATTGAGTTTGCAATAAGACCGTTGGTTTGATAAGAGGAAGATCACATGCACCATTTATTTTGTCTTATTCTATTATAAGGAGAGAAATAGAGAAATGGAAAAATATGTCACTACCTACAAATTATTTTATGTTTTATTTTGTGACTTACTATTTTCCTTATTGATAGATCATTGATTGACTACTACATGGGCTATTCTATAGGTAGTAAATTACGTGTTGTAGTAGAATACATATGCTTCACGTAATAGTGTAGCTTGGTAGAGAGACCGAGATGGGTTCAAATAATTATATTTGGTTTAATAATATTTATAAATTAATATCACCATAAATTAATAAAATTTCAAAATCACAAACAATATCCTTATTCCTCACGAGCTCGCTTCTCGCAACCACACTTGAGAATCAATTACGTTGAAAAGAATGGTTCTCTCTCGCATCACATACCAAAACTATTCTTCTTCTTCATTTACTTTTTTTACTGCTTCTATAGCTCTCTCTCTTACCTTCCTGACCGCTAAATGCATAAATCAAATCCTACTGATCTCCTCTTTAAATGGTTTATTTTTCCTTGAGGGAAGAGTTGTCTATTGCTGCAGTACGAGCCGCTTGGAACTGTAGAGTGTACTTTCTTTGAAGCTCTCTTAGTTTCTCCATAATTTCCTGGAACGTTGGTCTACGCTCCGGTTCACTGCCACAAAATTTTATCTTAACTTACATTACCAGCTTCTATGAAAGTGTTTTTCATCTATCTTCATCAGTTCACAGTAAAAAAAAAGAAAAAATGTTATACGTACCTGTGCCAGCAGCTTTCCATTAATGAAATCCATTGAGGATCTGCATTCTTTGGTACTTCAAGCCTCTGGTTCATGAACCCTACAGCTCCAATTACCTGCAAGTATCCTCTAAATTGACTCAGTCTAAACTGTAACTGTTATATACATATTTGGCTTGGACTAATATGGAAACTATACCTACCTGTATAGCATTTAGATTTTCCCATGGGATCTTCTCAGTCACAAGCTCCCATAGTATTACTCCAAAGCTGTAAACGTCAGATCTGCATTTCATATATTAGGTTATTCCTAGAGGTGAAGGGCTCTACAATGAATCAACTTAACCAAGTAGAAAATGAGAATATACTTTTCATCAGCAGCTTCATTTCTAAGAACTTCAGGTGCCATCCATTGAGGCTGCAAAAAAGAAATGGGATTTCATCATGAGAGAGAATTTGCTTTTTACAAGCAGAGGAATCGGATTCGGTAAGAGACTATGTTAAATACCGTTCCCCTTCCTGTCTTTGTAGTGAGGTAAGTCTCATGCTTGATACGCGAAAGACCAAAGTCAGCAACCTGTTAGAGATGACATTGTAAGTTAACTATGAACATCAGAGCCTTTTTTGTCAATATTAGTTTTTAGTTTTAGTTCTGCAATCAAGATTCAAGCCTGTCTTTTCTAGTATATTTACAAATATTGACATAAAAATGTTAGGGTCGGATCTTGATTGTAGAACTGAAATTGGCTTAATCTAGATCATAGAAATAACTTTATAAACAGTAACTGTCTATGCAGAACTAGTAAATGCCTATTTTATCTAATTTTCCATTTCAGTTTTAAGTCTATTTAGTAATCTATCTATCAAATGATTGGTATCTCATACAACTCTTATTTCTAACACAAGAAAATTACTAGACTTTGTTGTATCTAGACTAATACTATCAACATTTGTTACAAACAAATTGAAATAAATCAAAATTCACTGGAGACATCCATATCTACTTTATCCACTAAAATCATGTCACCTCTGGAATCTGATGAAGATGGACAAGTATTTACTATTTTGTTCGGAATATAATTATCTTGTTTTTAGCTTCTTTTAGATTACCAAGGGCATGGTGAAAAGTTAGTTTTTATGTCCAGGTTAAAAGAAATTATAGAACTTCAACAATGAAAACAATACCTTCACAGTCCAGTTTCGATCGACCAGTAGATTTGACGACTTCAAATCACGGTGAATGATGGGTGGAGTACAGTGATGAAGGTAATTCATGCCACGAGCCTATCGGAAGAAATGTGTGACATGTTGGAGGTTATAAAACGGTGGGAATTGAATTATTAATAATCACAAAACTGGAAAATCAAGTGTGACTACTACTCACAATGTCCGTTGCCATATGGATACGTCGCCTCCAATCAAGTTTTGATGTGTTCCTCTGTAGCAAACGGAAGAGACTTCCCCTGCATATTATTAAAAGGATTTTGGGCACCAGAGTTTGAACAAGCACAAAAGAAAGAGTAGTATTAGCCAAACAGAGAAAGACCGAACCGTGGCAAGAACTCTGTTACTATACAGAGACGCTGAGGCGAGGTCACGGCCCCCATAAACAGCAAAACGTTCGGATGTCTAAGTCTTTTCATTAAAGATACCTTCAGAATAAACAAGTCAAGTATACGTACTTCAAAATTAGAATGTATTCAGATCTATAAAATGTTTACATTTTCTAGATAGATGCAGTTCGAAGAAGATTTAATATCGGAAAATTATGGTAGTTTAGGGAATAATGTTTCTAACAAAATATGAATGACAGAAGTGATAGAAAACATAATATACCTCTTGTCTAAAAGATGTTATGATCTCTTCTGAATATTCTTGTTTGGAAAACACCTTTACAGCTACATCCTGCAGTGACATTAGCAACTCTCAATAAGAGCCTCTTTATCTATTATTTAATCATGAAGGCTTGTATGCATAATATTCTACAGCATTAACTCAAATTGCTCAGTTTTTGGGTTTAACTCAATTCTCAGAAAAACACAGAATCACTAAGAAACTCAATCAAACAATCAACCTAGTCAATAGTAACAAATAATTACTTTATACTTTCAAACCATAGTCATGCACACACCTTTAATACTTAGACAGTAGTATCTTGAACCTCGTCACTAAATTTCATCGAGATCA